>VDFB02137736.1:0-24238 GCA_007258455.2 Sequoia sempervirens
GGAAAGTGTACTATGGGATGATGGGATACCAGTCGGTGTCAATGAAGTGGCACATACTCAGTACTTCCTTCAATGTCCAACACTCATCACTTCTATGTCCAAGAACATGATGGTATTTACAGTAGGGTATATTGGAATCTTTAGGATATATTACTAGCCTATTCATAGGTGGTAATAGGATGAGAGCTCCATTAAAAAGAATTTGTAGTTTCCTTTCACATTCAGGTGGTGGATGAAGAGGAAATTTTAGTTTTTTCAACTTGTAAGGTTGTTTGCATGTACTAGATTCACCCTTTTCATGAATTGAAGGATGAAGAGGACCCATAGGGATCCTATAATTCTTGGAATTGTTGTCATGTAAGGGTTGTTCACGTGGAAGGAGGACATTCAAATGAAGAGGGGAATCAAAGATCATCGTTCCATCATCATGAAGTTTCTAATATGCTAAAGGAGGCTTGCTATCATGAGGAGGATCTTGATAGCCTAACCCAATTATGTTTTCATCTTGTCAATTTTTTTCTAAAAGTTGATGAATTTTATGCTCAGTTGTTGTGTCACATCCTTTTTTGCTTAAAATGGTAAAGCCTTTACCATAAGTTTCTTCAAGGTTTATGGGAGTACTAGTGACTTTGTGATCATAGAATGGTTGAGGAGTTGCTTTTGTAGAAGAAAAAGGTCCACCCAAGGGAGGGAACTTAGGTCATTCATTGGTTTCAAGATGTAAATACCCAAACATCTCAGGAGGTGATACAGTAGGAAGGTCTAATTGTTTCATGGATGGATAAAAGGATGCATTAGCTTCGAGGTTGTCAAGGCATTCATTTAAGAACTTATTCATGCTATCATCATCTTCTCCAATGATTTCAACAACATGAAGGGGACATTCATGAGGAGTTGAAGGAGCATGAGGAAGCTCAAGGTCATTAGGATCAGTTCCAAAGGAACAATTTGACATGTCCACTAAATATTTTAATGAGATCCAAAACTTATTAAAGAAAAAAGACATGATGAAAATGAAAGTAAACTAAATACAAAAAAAATACTAAAACAAAAAATATAGAAAGTATGATAGAATTCAATAAGAAAAAATTGAAATGCAGAAAATGTTCTAGAAGTAACAGAAATTGTAGTGCAAAATGTGCAACTAGACTAATTCACCCAGGGTGGCAAATGAGTCCAGAGACGATTTTTTTGAATTTTTTCAAAAAAATTAAGATGATTTTTATGCTTTTCAAAATTTCTGATGCAATACTATGATACAAATGTAGAATTTCAATGATTGTAAATGATTGGAAATGGAAAAATGAAAACTATATGATCTTTTCACTAATGCAATTTTGAAAAACCGTAGGATGCAAAAAAATGCAAAACCTAATGCAATGTTGATGCAAGCTAGCCCTAGGATGTAAATGCACTTGAAATTAGAAGTGAAAATTTTCTAAAGTTAGCTTCACCAAAATGTAAACAAAGATTTTGGCACCTAGGGTCTTTCAAGCCCTTTTAGGGTTTTTCACCTAAAAAGGGAAAGATGGGCCAAAATGCAATGTAAACATTCAAGAATTAATGTGATATGGGTGAAATAATCCTAGATGAGATGAACTAAATGAAAATAATTGATAAAATCTATTGATTATGTATGCAAAACTAAGAAATGCAAATTGTTTGAAAACACAGTGTTGTATGCAAACATGAACTAAAAGTATAGACAAACAAGAACATAACTTAATGAAACTGAATGAGGTGCACCTAGAGCTTAAAAGCTGATGTTGAAAGGTTTTGGAATGCTACAGAGATCAGTGTTGAAGCCCACTAGAACGTATTCACTATAAATGGAAAATTAGTCATATTTCTGATAAAATCTGCTAGAATAGGTTTCGATATGCTGGGAACACATAACATCAAAAAATGCATTTTCTAGCCTAGTAGTGGGACTCATTCACCACAGAGGTTGGATGAATTTGCAACACCTCTTTGACATTTTTCTCCTTGAAAAATCTTCTTACAAGACCTGCAAATGCACATGCAAAGAGGGGAAAAAGGGTTAAGGGTTAGAGTATAGGGGTTTGCCTTGGTAAAACCCTAGTTTGGTAATCAAAAAATTCATAATTAAATGAAATAAAGAAGGAATGATGAAAAAATAACATGAAATGTCATAAACTCACCAAATCCATGATATTAAAGTCTAAAGATATGCTGCTCCAAGATGCTTGAATGCTTGATTGAATGCTAGAGTGTTGAAAATGGTATGATGAATGCATGAACACTTGAATGAATGAGTGAATGTATGAATGGGTGAATGAGCATTAAAACGAATAGAAAATCATGTATTTATACACAATTATACCCTAATTTCCCAAAAATACATTACAGGCTGACCTTAGGTCTTAAGGAATAAAAACCCGCTAGTAATTTGAATTTATTTTGATTTTTGTGCCAAGAGGGACTCATTTTCCCCTAGTAGTGAATGGGTCCCACTCAAGGCATGTGAATGGGTGTCAATAATTAAGTTGTCTTAAATGATGTTTGCTAGGTTTACATTCAAAAATACACTTAATTAATGTTTGTAAGTGCATAAAGGGGCCAAATAAAGCATAAGAAAGGTGTATTTGTTTATGACAAGTCTAGAAAAGTGTGAAAGTTTGTTACAATACTTCACAACACTTTGAAATAAGACTTGGTAAGTGATAAAAATGGGGTACGTAGGTGAATTATAATAAGAAGAGTCTAGAAAAGTGTGAAAATGTATCACAACACTCCACAACACCTTTACAAGACATCATAAAGTCTTAATGATTCATAAAGATTCAAGACCTAATGTGAATGTTTGGGCCACACTGCAACATTAAATCAAGGAAAAATCAAGCCAAATAAGCACAAGGAGGGACAAAACAAGAAAAAGTAGAAGGGTTACTTTTTCTGTGTCGACATCTATTAACTATTCTTTAGTGTTGATGTATTTCAATTCTATTTCCTTCTTCTACACCAAATATCGAATAAAATGATGTTTTTTCCTACTATGATGGATTATATTCTTGGCTAATTTGATGGCACTAATATTATCACAAAAAATCACTATAGGTTGAACTTGCATCTCTTCAATTTCTTCAAGAAGTTTTGTAAGCCATAATGTCTATGTACCTGCTGAGGTGACTACAACATACTCTTCTTCCATTGAATCTAAAGGGAAACTATACTCTTCTTCTTTGAGCTCCAAGTAATCAAACTGGAACCAAAAGAAAAGCAATTACCAGATGTATACTTTCGGTCATCCAAACTACCTCCCCAATCAAGATCACTAAAACCAAATAGATTGAACATTTTAGAAGTGCAGTAATGAATACCAAAATTTAGAGTGCGTTCGACATACCTCAAAATTCTCTTGGCTACCTTCATATTTATTTCATATGGCTCTATCATATACCCTAAAACAAGTGAAATTGAATAAGCAATATCAAGTTTTGTGTGAGTTAGAAACATCAAACTTCCAACAATACTCCTATAAGTTGTCTCATCAACTATTTTAGCACCATTATCTCTACACAACACAACTCCATGAGCAACTAGAGTGGAGATTGGTTTACAGTTAATCATATCAAATTTCTTCAACATATCTTTGGAATACTTTGTTTGACAAATTAAAATTTCATTCTCACTTTGATAAACCTCTGTTCCTAGAAAATATTTCATGAGACCTAAATCTTTCATCTCAAATTCATTCATCATAGCAACTTTAAATTCATCCTTCATCTTAGAACCACCACCCATATACAAAAAATCATCAACATAGAAACTTAAAATAAAAATATCATTACCTTCTTGTTTGTAGTAAAGGGTAGGTTCACTCTTCTTTGAAATTCATTCTTCTAAAAATATCCATCAATCTTAGTATACCACACTCATGGTGCTTGCTTGAGGCCATATAAAGCCTTCTCTAACTTGTAGACTCGATATTATTTTCCTTGCACTTCAAAAATTTGTTGTTGTTCCACATACACTTCTTCTTCTAAGTACCCATTCAAGAAGGAACTTGTCACATTCATGTGATGAATGCTCCATTTCTTTTGAACTACTAGCGAAATCATCATTCTGATAGTTTCCTATCTTGCTACTGGTGCAAATATCTCTTCAAAATCAATCTCATACCTCTATGTGAACCCTTTAGCAACCAATATTTCCTTGTGTCTTTCAAAACTTCCATCACTATTGTACTTAATCTTATAAACCCATTTAGTAACAATCCTTTTCTTGTCATGCAGAAGCTCTATAAGCTCCCAAATATCATTCTTATGAATGAAATCTATCTCTTCTTCCATTGCTTGCACCCAAACCTCATTAGTACTTGCATCTTCAAAACATGATGGTTCAAAATTAGCCTTGGAAATTAAATAAAAATTTACTATCTGACCTCTTGGGTTTTCTTCATGTTCTTTATAATCTAGGGTAAAATTCTAAGTTAATGTAATAAAGCATAAAAACTAACCCTAGACCAACAATAGAACAAAAATAAGTATAAAAACATGAAAAATTGATGTAGAGAAGGGTTGGAAAACTCCAAACTAATCTCAATCAACCAAACTTTGAAGCTTCCAAAAATTCAATGGTGGGTATTGACCCACTAGTCTTTATTCATCCTAGTAGTACTTTGTAACTAGTTTTTTCATCACAAATTTTTGTGTAGACCTCAAACCCAGAATGTAAAGGAATTTTTGAGTACCCTTTTCACCATTTACAAACATATCTAGATTCTAGGTATATTTGTTTTTGAAGAAAAGGGCTTAAAATTGACTATCCTATTCTCTAGGCCTAATGGCTTGAGCAAACTTGATAGCAACAAATTATGGTTTTTTATCCATAATTTTCAGTGCAACCATGATATAAAGAATATAAACATAATTTTAGATACCCCTTTTGGCTTTATACAACATACCTCAAAATTAGAGGTAGTCACTTTGTATGGAACCCTTCAAAAACTAGTTTGTTTGCTAACTACTACCCTAACTAAGGTTTCTAACATGTTTGCAGTAAAATGGACACAACTATGTCAAAACACAATGAAATTGAGTGCAACAAAAATAAATAGAAAGTAGATTCAATTATCTTTAATTTCCAATTGGTTTCATGCCATGAAACAACTGTAAAGGTCTGTACCATTCATCATAACGGGGAAAAATATTACAAAATGAAAAAAAAATGTTTTATTAATCCAACTTCAAGATTTTCAATAACCACCTTCTCCCTCCTTGGCTTCGACCCTCCAAGGCTTATTTAAGGGTGATCCCACAATAGTGGTTTACACTTTTTGGGACATCCTAATTTTTGTTAAAATCACATATTTTTAGAAAATATAATGATTTAATCCTTGAAAAGTTCAATTGAAAGGATTCCAATTGAATATGGTTTTGCTCAAACCACCTTATATCAAACCCCCTTGGATAGAACCTTGCTAGTTTTAAATGATACCTATAATGGAGTCTCCTTTACACCTATCAAAATGCTGATAAAAACCACTTTTGATTTACCTTTTGAGGGATCAACTAAATTCATTTAAAATTTATTTTTGAAGTATGTAGTTCTTATTATAAGCTTCCTAAAAAGTATAATTTTAAATATATTTAATTTGATTATTATATTTTTTTTTATTTCTTCTGAATATAGGTTTTTCACTAAAAATTAGGCTCTTTGTTCTACACATGTGGAAAAATAGTAGATTAATAAAAAAATGAAAAATATGTTTCTGCTAAGTATTGATGTCTTTGATCCACCAAAAAAAAAAAAAATTCTATACATACAAAAATCGTTATGTTGTATATGGTCTGCCTATGTCTAAATTGTAATTAGTTTGACTTCAAAACTTAATTAAGAAAAAATAACCAATAAAACACTATGAAACCAAATGAAAGTGTTAGGTATCATGTTACAAATCCAAATTCAAAAAGAAAATATAATTTTATCCTTCATAGAAAAAAAGTTATGTTGTATATGGTGAACACCACTATTTTAAAATGGGGATTACTATTAAAAACTAGTTTTTGAAGTAGATGGAAAAATAAATGCAATCTAATTCTAAAAAGTTTTTAAAAAATTATATTTAGAATCTACACAAAAAATGTCAAAAATCACTATTTTGCATCATCTTCAAATTCCTCATGGCTTAGCAGTTATAGGTTCCCAAAGTGAATATTTTGTTAAAAAAATTCAGTTCAATGTCTAGTTTGACTAAAAATTGTAAACGAGTATTGTGGGATCACCCTTAAACATGTACCAATGGTTCTCAATTATTTTTTTGAGTTACAAATGTCCAACTTCTCATTTATAACTTGTGACTCTTCACATTCCATGTATTTACAACTTTGATAACATTTGTGCAACTTTTTGCAAGTTTTGCATCTAGACTCTAACTAACAACCAAGACCACTAATTGGACCCCAAAAGACATGAAAAGGTCTTTCTAGACCTTATTACATGGAAGAACATCAAACAAAACCAAAATACTAATTATGAATGGTTTTTTTTATGTTCTTCCATGTAACAAGGTCTAAATATACTATTTCATGTCTTTTGGGGTCCAATTAGCTATCTTGGTCATTGGTTAGAGTCTAGATGCAAAACTTGTAAAAAATTGCACAAATATTGTCAAAGTTGTAAACACATGGAATGTGAAGAGTCAAAAGTTGTAAATGAGAGAAGTTGGATAGTTATAACTAAAAATAAAATTTGAGAACCATTGGTACATGTTTAAATAAGCCTTGGAGGGTCGAAACCAAGGTGGGAGATGGTGGTTATTGAAAATATTAAAGTTGGATTAATAAAACATTTTTTTTTCTGCATTTTACAACATTTTTCCCTGTTCTGATGAATGGTACAGACCTGTATGGAAATTTCATGGTGTGAGACCAATTTGAAATAAAATATAATTGAATCTACTTTCTATTTATTTTTCTTTCACTAAATTTCATTATTTTTTGAGGGAGTTGTGCGCATTTTACTACAAACAGGTCTAAAACCCTAGTTAGGGTAATAATGAGCAAACAAACCAATTTTTTAAGGTTCCGTCCAAAGTGACCACCCCTTATTTTAAGGTATGTTGCATAAAGCCCAAATGGGTATCTAAAATTATGTTTATATTCTTATATCATGTCTACACTGAAAATTATGCCTAAAAAACCACAATTTGTTGCTACCAACTTTGTTCAAGCAATTTGGCCTAAAGACTAGGATAGTCAGTTTTAAGCCATTCCCTTCCAAATCAACTATATCTATAATCTATATATGTTTGTAAATAGTGAAAAGGGTACTCAAAAATGCCTTTATAGTCTGGGTTTGAGGTTTGCACAAAAATTTGTGATGGAACCCACCATTGAATGTTTGGAAGCTTGAAATTTTGGTAGATTGAGATTAGTTTGGAGTTGTTCATGTTAGTGTAATTAAATTAATTATTACACTAGCATAAGTTAACTTAGGTCATATATCATTTATTCTTAGGTTTCATTTTAATAAATCATTTAATAATGGGTTAATGTCCCCTTCCATGTTTGTAGGGATAAGATTCCTTTTAGAAGATGAGTTGTCCTTCTAGAACTTATCTCAACATTTAATAATTTCCTAGATAGGGTTCGCATGTTGTCACATCATGACACATAGAAACATCTCATGCATCTTAGGTTTTCTTTTTTTCCTATATAATTAATGAAATTGTTCATTTGTAACATATCATATCATATCATCAATATAGAATCTCTATTATGCATGCCTAGTTGTAACACTTTCTGTGTGGTTGATTATCTTTCCTTGAAAATGTCCTCCATTGAATATTCTAGAGCTTCAGGGATTGTGCATCCATAATCTCAATAGTTCACCCCTTCTCTACATCAAATATAAAGTAGTACCACCATAAAGTCTTCATTCCCTCATTGTTTCACCTCCATTGCTCTTCCCATCTTATTTTGAGTGTGCAATAATAAGCCTATGACAAGGACTAGAAAAATATTGAAGATAGTTGTCTCACACTAGAGCAACATGTACTTGTGTATGAACAAGATCTAATGAAAATGACAAGGATGGGTTCTTTTATAGAAAAGACAAATTTAAATGAAGGGTTACGATTGAATGTCAATAAGATGTGTCAATCAATGGCCAAGAATGAAAGTTGTAGTATGGAATAGGGTTAAGGAAAAATTAGGGCAAGGATAAGAATGAATGGCTAAGATTGAATTATAAGATAATTCAATCAAGGGTTGGAATTAAATGTGATGTCAAGAGATAAGGTCGACATAGATAATAAAATCAACATGGAGAAAGAGGTTGTAGGAGGAATTCAAATAATTATAAAATTATTTGATTTATTAGGGAAGTGAATAACTAAATAATAAAAGCATTATTTAATTATAGAGGACATTTGACAAGGTTGACTTTTTCATTGAATAACAATTTAATTCAAAAGTGGGACATGAGTAATTAAATAATAAAGATATTATTTAATTATAGAAGACATGTGACCAGCTGATTTTTGAATCAAATAATAATTTAATTCAAAATTGAAAGAAGATGACAATAATTAAAATTATTTAATTAATAGAAGATATATGATATTAGAAAATAATTAAATAATTAAATATTATTTAATTATTAGGAATAAAAGGTGGGACCGATGAAGAAATAGAGTTTGTGGGCCTAGTACAATTTTTAGTGTCTACATTCTTCATTTGTACTATAATAAATGTCACTTAAGCTTCTTACCTTCCTTGTAGAACTTGTACTTGAAGCTATAGTTGCACTTGGAATTGATGAGGGACTACTTGGTGGACTTGTAGATCTTGGGAGATATTAGTGGGATACTCATGATCAATTTCATCAACAACACCATCATTAAAATCAAATTTTGACATCTTACCATGGTATTTTTTAAGACCATAAACTTCCCCTTCATCAAAAATCACATCTTTAGAGATAAAAATGTTATGGGTGAGAGGATTATATAGCGTGTAAGCCTTACTTTTCTTACTATATTGAATGTAAATACATGATTCACTTTTTGGATCCAACTTTTGCCTCTTTTGTTTAGCTACATGAAAATATGCTAAACACCCAAAAACTTTGAAATGTTGGAAATTAGGCTTTTTCTCATACCAGGCTTCATATGGAGTCATCATATTAAGTGCATTGGTGGGATTTTCATTAAGAATACATACTGTTGTAGCAACTACATAACACTAAAAAGAATTGTTGAGCCCCTTGATCTATAGCATACTTCTGGCCATTTCTACCACTATACGGTTTTTCCTTTCCACTACTCCATTTTGTTGATGTATGTAAGTAGTGGTGAGTTGTATTTTAATACCATAGATACCAAAATAATTCTAAAAATCTCTTGAACAAAATTCTCCTCCACAGTCAGTCCTTAAGCATTCGATACTACTCTCTTTTTCCTTTTCTGTAAGGGCTCTAAACCTCTTGAATGTCTCAAGGGCTTCATCCTTGGTCTTCAAAAGTAAGACCAAAATTTTCATGAGTAATGATGTAGAGCAGGGTGGAGGTTTTCAATTCAATCCCACTTGAACAAACCTTGCAAACTAGAAACCCTAACTTGGTTGTTTTCTCACCAATCCTTCAAACTTCCTTGTAGCACTCCAAACAATGATTTTTTATCATATCTTACAAAGAATAATTCAAACCCACAACTAAATTACCATTATAGACACTCTTTATGCTCTTTTGTAACATATAAATTTGTAAATAGGTTTGTTTTGTAACAAAACCCTCTAAATTTGACTTACATAGCAGCTAGGCCAAATAGCCCTATTTTCCAAAGCAGTTATGTAATATCTTTCCTCCAATCTATCAAAATTCATTCCAAGGCTCCCCTTAATTCACATGGGGTTTGGAACTACAACTTTTATCAACTAGAACATTCACAAATTCACCTATCATCAAAACCCTACGTCTAACCTACACTCTTAAGCCTAATACATAGAGATATTAGGTTAGGGCTTGATCAAACTCTACCCTACCTCCATTCCCTGCATCTAAAAACCCTACAACCATGAAAATCACCTTAACTACTCCCATTCCACCAATTTGTAAAATTTTCCACCAGTGGAATGGATCGATATTTCATTATTTCTATCAAACCCTCTTAATTTAGGGTTTCCTGACTGTTTACACCAAATTGGCTATAACTCCCTTCAAATTTTATGAAATCATATCAAATAAAATAAAAAACATAGATAATTCATTCCACCATTAGTTCCAATGAATTTTAGATCATTTACACATAGTACAGAGCCATACAATCTCATGTAGCAGTAAGAAATAAACAAAAAATATAGAAAAATAGAGTTTATTGTTATTGCTTGATCTCCAAAAAACACTAGAGAGTTGCCTTGACCACACAAGGAAATATTTAAACCTTTTTCAACCTCCAAACAATGGTTCAAACTACTTTTCAAAATGAATGACCATTCAACTTAAAAATACAAAAAAAATGCAAAGTTGTTGATGCAACATTTGCAACATTTACAAAACCTAACATCTTTTAACACAACCAACCCCACATGAGCAAAAACATGACCCATGGTCTAAATAGAATTTATTACAAACCAAAACATGACTAAAACAAAAAAATCCAACATTGGACCCCATTTACATAATGTAGACTAGGTTCCCCTACACCATACACCTAGGGAGAACAAAATGTCAAGTTCCACTTGAGATCAAATCTTACAATATGGTACCATGTTTCTTGATGTCTTCCTTTATCATCCAGGTGTCATCCTCCATTGGAAGGCCTTGCCACTTCAGTAGGCACTCATTTTACATCTTGTTCCTTGTTCTTTTGGCTTCCTTTGTGTCCAAGATGCATTCAAGCTTCAATGGTTGACTTGGTGGTGTAAGAGAAGGGGACCACCGCATTCAAGACCCTAGGTCATGGAGGGTCGAGATGCGAGAGGCTTCTCTAACTTACCTTAGCTAATTGTATGTTTTGGGAAATGAGGATGAGAATGATGAGGATTTTAGATTCCTACGATCACTCTGCAATCTCGAGTTTAAGGTGGGCTAGGCGAGTCAATCTTTAGGTCCAACTCTACACCTTAGGGAGCTCTCTTCTCGAGGATGTTAGCACAAACTTCAGACAACAGCGCAGCGCACTAGAATCTCAGAAACGCATTGTAGTTTGTACAATCAAATTACAACAAAGACAAGGTTGAACTCACCAGAATGACTAACAGCTTAGATTTTTACTTAAAAGGCTAGAATGATGTAGCTAAAAAGATTAAGTAATCTCTAATATTGTAAAGCAAATAAGAAAAAGTGATAAATATGAGGAGAATCTCACCAATGAACTTGTTCACTGGCTGATCCTTTGAGAGCTCACACACCTACACACAGTAAGAGAGAGAATGTTGGGGGGTGGTTGTATAGGGTCCTACATCAGTCAGACCTCCATTTAGGTGTTCCCACCTCCACAAACAACCAATGGAAAATAGATAAAGAAGTGAAAAAAATGCAAGCACTACAAATAGTACTATGCTACTCAACAAAATGATAGAGGAGAGGAGAGGAAAGCTTACCACCTCCACCAAGAGAACTCAAGGCTACTTGGGGGGGGAAATGAGAGGAACTCAAGCCTTTGGTACAATGGCATGTTCCCAAACTTGCTCTACCAATGTGATGGAGACTGATATTGTTGCTATGGAATGATTGGAATGCTAGAATGTGAGTGCAAAATAAGCTTGAAGTGATGTATAGTTCTTCCAATCTTCATCCAACCTCCTAATGCAAGTTCAAAGACTTGATTATGAAGGAATGAGGAAGAAACGGCCATATTCAGGTCAGGTGGCCAAAGGAGGTGTTACAACTTCATTGCCAATGGGAAGAGTAACACCTCTACTTGCTCAGTTGCAAGAATCTTCTAGGGGCGTAAGTGTGTCGTACAGACGTCTGCATGCCACATGGGCAACCCTGACAGAAATTCCTCCACCAACACACAAAATGGGCCCCAAGTGAACTGCCATTAGTGGGCTTAAATTATTTAAGCCTCTGACTTAGGTTTTCTAAAGTGTAACAAGGCAAAAAGGGGAATTTCACCTAGGGTGCAAATTCGCTCTTATACATTTTTCCCCCACTTTAGCAAGCACAAGTAATGATGAGTGCTCGATAAATTAGATCAAGAAGAGAGTAGGGTTAGAAAATTATACCTGAACTATTGAGGAAGCAGACCATGATCTAGAAAACCCAAAGATGTAGGGCAAACAAAGGACTCCATAGCTGCTCAAAACTATGAAGTTGGAACAAAAAGGTGCCTTATAGGCCCACAGACCTACAAGGAGGCAACCCCCAATATCTCTCACATGGAGGAATCCCTAAGGAAGTGGACTCCATAGAGTCAGGAAGTGACAACATGTCTACCCATAGATAGAACATGTCAAAAGTGGAAACACATCCACCCACGGATAGAGCATGTCTAAAGCATCGATACGTCTACCCGCAAATAGAATGTATCTAAAAGCGACGACACATCTACCCATAGATAGAACATTTCTAAAGCATCAATGCATCTACCCACAAATAGAACACATCTAAAAGTGGTGACATGCCTACCCATAGATAGAACATGTCTAAAGCGTTGATGTGTCTACCCGCATATAGAACACATCTAAAAGTGGCAACATGTCTACTTGTAGATAAAACATGTCTAAAGCGGCCAGTCCCATAGACCGAAATAATTTCAAAGGGATCCCTTGGGAACCCTTCAAAAGGAGAGGGGTCCACTCAAGGGATGCACTATTAGAAAAAGTAAGGTCTAGTCAAGCTGCCCCCAAGCTAGATGCGAAATGATGAATGGAATGAGTCTAGTTGGGCTGCCCCCAAGCTAGATGTGAAAAAGTTCATTTGTTACAAAGGATTTTGAAGAAAGGGTCCTTGAGCAACCCACTGTGAAAGAGAGGGGGTACACTCAAGGGACATGCAGTTCAAAAGTCGCCACCTTAGAGTGATTCGTCATCAAGGGATCCTTTTGAAAGATGTTCACTTCATCAAGGAATTTGAAAGGAAGGTCGTGCTCCCATGTGAGGGGAATTAAAAGCAGTTCCCACTTTGGAGGAAGGTCTTCAAGTCCTTTCTTTGTGAACCTATGATGAAGGAAACACATTCTATTAGGGCTCCAAGTTGAGAATAAGTTTCCAAGGAAAAATGTATTGTGAGGACTTTCAAGAAAAGATTCATTGGTGGAAAATTTAGTTTCTAAAAGCTGAAGTGTTAAAGAATGTTGTCACACATAGGAAGGATAACTCATGCAAAGAAGAGAGAAAGATAAAGAGAAAGCAAAAAGTACAAACAAAGGGCACAAGGGGATCTAGTTTAGTGGAGTCAGATCTATCTGAGCTCATACAATAGTAGGTAACTACAATGCAAGGTGAAAGATCATCAATCCCCAACCAAATCAAGAAGAATGCATAGAAAACAAAGTAAAAATTAAAAAAATAGGTTAACATGGAAGGGAAGCCTAAATGTCTCTGATTCTTTGCATCATCCCCAATTTATAGAAAATCAAGCATAAACATGGAAGAATGATGGTACAAATAGAAGAAGGTTTACAACACAAAAATCATGCCTATATCCAAGCACCACTAAGGGTGATGAGGGTCATCCAGGCACATATAGCATGGGTATGGGGGAACACATTACAAGACATGCATGCACACACACAAGATTAAGAAAAGGAAAAGGGGCCTCCTCCTAACACTACTCAACCAAGAGGTCATCTGCTTCCCAGTCCAAATCCTTGTAAGGGAAAGGAGGATGAGTCTGCAAAGGCAGAATGTTAAGAGGAGGGGCATCTGACCCTTCCACAACAAGGGCCAAGGAAGAGGGCCCCTCAAGGTCCTCTCCACTAAGCTCTTGTGGAGTCAAAGTTAGCGATTTCACAAAGATCATGGATAGGGTCAAGACTTCATCCATAGAGTTAAACATGCACCCCATGGGAGTGCTATGTCTTACTTCAGTGGATGGGATGGGATACACCTGAGATCCACTGCTAGGCTTGTTGAATGACTCGGGAGTAGTGACAAACTCTAGAGAGATTGAAACTGGTTCTATCACAAGGACATAACAGGTCATCATAGGGCCACCTTGCAAAGGTGGGCTCCTCTTACATCCTTTATCATGAGAAGGACTAGTTCCTTCCTTCTTCTTTGTAGGAGGGGATGAACACCTGACAGACAAAGCTAGAGGTGTAGAGGAGGAAGAGGACAGAACCGTGGCGGATACGACCAAAGTGTTAACCATATCCACGGGTTTTGGGAGGGGCTGAATATCTGGAATGAACATCAACAAAGGTGGTGCCACTGAGGGAGTGATAAAAACTTGTACTTGATTAGGGTTAGGCGCTTTTGTGCTAGCAACATAAGCTAGGAATGGATCAAGAAGAAGAGACACAATAGGAGAAGAGGAAGACATTGTTGCAAAGGGCCCTAAAGTGGGGGTGGTAATTTCTTCTTCCTTCTATTGTGAAGTGGCCTATTCAGCCAAGAGATCCTTTTGTCGATGCTTATGCTCTCACACAAGATGATTCCTATAGCTCTTGGAGTTAGAAGATGGAGCTTGCAAAGGGACAAGAGTTTCTTGTTTGACCATAGGGATGTCCACTATAGCCATTTCAGGTGAATGAACAGGCTCCTATGTAGGAGCAGGGGGAGCAGGCTGAGGAGTAGACTTGAGAGCCTCGATAGTGGGCCTCTTTCCACTCACTACCTTAGGAGCAAGAGTAGTAGGAGGCCACAGATCGAATTCTCTGTGAGAACCTTTCTTTCTGTTGTACAAGTAGTACCATGGTCCTAGAAATTCATTAGGAAGGTCCATGATTTTTATCTTGGGCATATGCTAAGGAGGAATCATCATATTTAATGGATAGCCACCAGGCTTGCTCATCTAGTACTCTTCCCAAGAAAGGTGAGAGGATGGGGTAGTTTGTGAAAGGGTCATCTTCCCTTTACCTTTACGGGAAGAAGAGGGAGCTGCTATGGGCTTCTCCTCCTTCTTTGGGGAAGAGGGAGTGGATGGTGTAACCTTCTCTTTACCTTCGTGGGAAGGAGAAGGGACCAGTGTGGACTTATCTTTCTCTTTCATAGGAGGAGTAGTCATGGGTGTTGGCTTCTTCTTCTCTTCCCGGGGGGAGGAGGTAACTAGTTGATCTGCCACTAGAAAGGTCAACTTTGGCTCCCCTTTGCCTCCAGTTTTATACTTCACATAGTTCTTGTAAAGTAGGTCCATTCTTGGAGGAAGTGGACCGATCGGAGAGAGCCAAAAGTGATCCAACGAATACCCACCATGAGATACCAAAGGCTAGTATCTGATGGCAATACATGCATGACACCCTCATGGGAAAAATTAAAGCATTTGTGGATAACAGAAGTGATTCCATTCATGGAAGCCAACCAAGGAATGCCTAGCTTCACTCTGAACAGGTCTGACTTCGGAATAACATTGAAAACTATGTCAACATTCCTAGGTCCAACTAGGATGAACAAAGTGATTGATCCATAAGGTTTGAGATTCATACCATTGTGGGTATGGATGGTAGATCTTGTTTCTCCATATTTTTCCTTTTGCAGTTAGTTCAATACCGATGTTTCCTTAGTAACAACATTCACATGGCTTGCAGGGTCTATCAAGACTCCTGTCACAATGTTACCATTGATATGAGTGGGAATGTAAAGAGGTGAGGGCTTATTGTTCAAAGGTAGATCTTTTGTTGTAAATGTAACATCAAGAAAGCGAGGTGCAGGTGAAATAGTAGAAGTCACCGTGACCATATTTACATAGGCCCTAGGTTTAGAAGCAAAATTAGTGGGATCGATAATCATGTTAGCAGAATGTGATGGAAATGGGTCCGTGTATATCTACAATTTACTATTTTCTTTTGCCACTAATTTTTTCATGTTCTATTTATTCCCATTGAGATGAATGCTACTGTTGTCAATGCAGTCTTGTATTTCATGATGCAACCACATATAGCATTTGGTATCATGTCCATTAACACAATGGTACTGACAGTAAGTAATCCTATCATACTAATTAGGGTAAGGTTCCTTAATGGGATTAGGAGTCAAAAAATTTATGATCTTATCTCTCAACAACTTTTGTAAGATGGAGGTATAGGATTCTGATAACTTTATGAACTTCTGATTGCATTTGAGGTCATTGTCATTAGCAACAGCTACTACATTCGTAATGGCTTTTCCTTTTCTAGAGATTGATACAATGGATTTTTCTTTAGAATGGGAGTGTGAGGAATAACCCCTGAATTGAGTAACCATCTATTGGTACTCTCATATAGCTGCACACAGATGAATGCAAGAGGGATATTTCATCAAGGTTAACTTCTATTGCCAAGGGCTTTGTAAGTTGCCTATGAATACCTTTTGCACGTCAGAGTTGGGTAGCTAATATGAGATTTGTGAAAGAAGTGCTTGATAATGTACTATGAAGTCAGTGACTTCTCATTGTCTGCTTGCTTACATCAGATGAGATCTGAGAAGGTCATCTTTGGCCTGAAGTTTTCTTGGAACTTCCTAAGGAATTGGTTAACAAGCTAATCGAATGAGAAAATAGAATTATCAGGCAAGGAATAGTACCACTTGAGTGTTGTGTCCTTGAGAGATTAGGGGAATAGTTTAGCCATCAAAGCATCATGATGGAAGAAGTCGATGCAAAGGGCATTAAAGGTAGACACATGTGTATGTGGATCCCCCTTTCCACTGAACTTCTCAAACTTTGGAATCTCCATTCCCTAAGGGAAGGGAGTGTTAAGATAGCAACTGATAATGAACTATGTTAGAAGAAGGGCTAGAAAATGCGTTGGGTCAAGCCTTGGGAGAGGCTTGCCAACTGACTCTACATCTTACCCATATTCTGAAGTAGAGTGTTCAGAATAGGGTCGTTAGAAGATAGAGGGCCAGAGGAACCTCCTCCTCTAGAACCACTACTAGGTCCACTTCTAGAACTACCATCGGTGTGACTTCTACTAGAGCTGCTACCAAAGCCACTGTCACCGGTAGGGCCTCCACCAGAACCACTTCTTCCAACACAACCTCTGCTATGAAATCCACCACCACTACCAAAGCCTCCACCACATATTCTATTGAAACCTCCACCCTTGGAGGTGATAGAAGGGGTAAAGCTAAAGCCCAACGGGACCTTATTCACTTTGACAGTTTTCTGTTGATTAGGGATGGAAAGGATACTAATGGAAGGGACTACATTGGTCATGTAAACTGAAGTAGGAGGCATTGATACTCCTAATTTTCTCTTGGGCTCTCTGAAGGTGATTCCTTGCACAAAACTAGAGTTTCCCGAAGGAGCACATGCTTCAGTGATACCAAAGAGACTACTTAGAAGTTCAATGCTCGTTTGATCTTTTCCCATCATATGTTTTAATTTTCTAACAACTCGAGTGTCCCTAGCCATCTTTGGATTTCTTTCCAAATGGTGTTCAAGGTCGCTCAATCCTTTAGTGAAGGAAAATACATAATTAGCGAGAATTTGAATGGCATCATACTCATCCACTAATGATGGCTTGGGAGACACAGGAGGAGTGGGAATGTGATCAATCTCGTTAGTGAACCCCATCACATTCCTTGATAATTTTTCTTGTGTGGCCAAACTAACAGTGAGACCAGAGAAAAGACCTACAGAGATACCAATTGATACCTTTGTTCCATCTATCAAGATGTGTCATATACTTCTCCTCACGATATTCCCAGAAGTTGTGGAATAGGTTGTGATGCCCATAAACCTTCACAACACGTGAGGTCACAACAACCATGAAATATCTAAAGGGAGCTTCAACACCAACAAATGAATAGACATTGGCTCACGTCTAGTTCACCAAAAATGTAAGAGGGGGACCACCACATGCAAGACCCCAGGTCACGAAGGGTCGAGACATGAGAGGCTTCCCTAACTTACCTCATCTAAGTGTATGTTTTGGGAAATGATGATTTTAGAGTCCTATGATCACTCTGCAATCTCGATTTCAAGATGGGGCTAGGCAAGTTGATCTTTAGGTCCAACTCTGCATCTTAGGGAGCTCTCTTCCCAAGGATGTTAACATGGACTTTGGATGACAGCATGGTGCGTTGGCATCTCAGAAATGCATTGTAGTCCATAGAGTCATATTATAGCAGAAACAAGGTTGAAATCACCAGAATAACTAACACCCTAGATTTTTACTTAAAAGGCTTGAATGTTGTAGCTAAATAGATTAATTAATCTATAATATTGTAAAGAAAATAAGAAAAAGTGATAAAGATGAGGAGAATCTCACCAATGAACTTGTTCACCAGCCGATCCTCCAAGAGCTCACACACCTACACACAACAAGAGAGAGAATGTTGGGGGGTGGATGTATAGGGGCCTGCCTTATTCAGACGTTTAGGTGTTCCCACCTCCATAGATAGCAAATGGAAAAGAGATAAAGAAATGACAAAAACACAAGCACTACAAATAGTACTATTCTACTCAACTAAATGATAGAGGAGAGGAGAGGGAAGCTTACCACCTCCACCAAGAGCACTCAAGGCTGCTTGGGGGAGAAATGAGAGGAACTCAAGCCTTTTCTACAATGGTGTGATCCCAAACTTTCTCTACCAATGTGATGGAGCATGATATTGCTGCTATGGAATGCTCAGAATGCTAGAATGTGAGTGCAAAATGAGCTTCAAGTGATGTAGAGTTCTTCCAATCTTCATCCAACCTCCTAATGTAAGTTCAAAGACTTGATTATGAAGGAATGAGGAAAGAAATGGCCATATTTGGGTTGGGTGGCTGAAGGAAGCATTACAACTTCACTGCCAATGGGAAGAGTAACGCCTCTGCTAGCTCAGCTGCATGAATCTACCAAGGACATAAGCATGCCACACAGATGTTTGTGCACTGCACTGGCATCCATGACAAAAACACCTCCACTAACACACAAAATGGGTGACAAGTGGACTGCCATCAATGGGCTTAAATGATTTAAGCCTCCGACTTAGGTTTTCTAAATTCTAACAAGGAAAAAAGGGGAATTGCACCTAGTGTGCAAATTCACTCTTATATAGGTGGTAAGTCCTTAACCCAATCTTCATCTGGATCTTCTAATGTACCTACACTTGTACCTAAAATCATAGATCATTTAAAAGGATATAAGTCAAAAACATTAAAAATTAGAGAGATATCAACTCCAGGAGGGAGTTCTATCTCATAGGAATTTTCTCCAAATTTGTGGACCACCCTACATGGTCCAATCTTCTTCATATGTAGTTTTGAGTACTTCCCTTTTGGGATCCTTCATTACCAAGTCCCTGAATTTGAACTGAACATCTCTTCTTTTCAAGTTTGCATGTTGCTTGTATTTATCCACAATTTTTTGAATGTTTTCCTTAACTTGTTGATGTATATCCTTCATGCCTACTACAAACTCTTCCCCTTTAGCACTCCTCTCCAAACCACTGAAATCTCTAAGCTCAAACACTCCCCTTGGCTACAATCCATATATAATCTCAAATGCATTTTTTCCAACACTTCTATTCACAGAGTCATTATATGCAAACTCAGCTTGGGGAAGGATCAGATCTCATTTTTGTGAGTGTTCCTTTTTCAAGCATATGAGAAGATTCCCAAGGCTCCTATTGACAACTTCAATCTTCCCATATGTTTTTGGATGACAGGCAGAGCTAAAGGTCAAATTTGTTCCCAACTTCTTCCAAAGGGTTCTCCAAAAGTGTCACAACCCTCTTCTTAATACATTTGAAAATGAAACCCCTTATTATCAAATTAAGTTGGTTTAGAAATAATCATTATTTTATTTTATTATGGAATTAAAACATAGAAATAAATTAATTAATTAAAAATCAATAAATTAAAATATTAAAATTAGGTACTTTAAAATAAATAGAAAATTTATGATGCTAAAATTTAATTATGAAAATAAGAATAGTTTCATGAAAGAATAAATAAATTTAATTTTTATTTTAAAAATTTCCATACTTTTCTATTTTAACTTCTATTCTTCTCTCTAGTCAACACCTTGATTTTTTCATCTCATTTTAGAATTTAAATCTTTCTTCTATCAGTTAACTACTTTTATTTTAGTAACTTCATGACTAAACTACCCATAAAAAAGGGAAACATGCGTGCACCTTTATCCATCTTCAAAATTTAAAATACAATATTGTCTTCTCACATGTGTGAACTATTATCCACCTTTTAAAATTAAAAAAAAATCAATATTATCCTCTCGTGAGATAGAATGGAAACTTTCCTTTCTTCTTCCCTAATATCGACCGTTGATTTTTACAATTAAATCTTAACCATAGAATTACCATATATTTTTTCTATAAATATGACCCTTAACTTGTTTCAAAGGGTAGAGAAAAAAAAATAGAATTGTTCCTGCTTACTTTTCTTTTCTTCTTGCATACAATTCCAAGGGTAGTAATTTCATAGGAAAGGGTTGGGGTTTTATTTCTTCATGGAGAGTAGCAAATACTTGGCAAAGTTGAGGAGCGAGGATTCAATAGAGAAGGATTTAAACATCAAGTGTCACAAGTAAGTTGGACTAAACCTTTAATCTCACTAATTTGAAAAAACATATGTATATGTATAAGCATTAAGAATTTGTTAAAAAAAAAAAAGAGAGAGATTGTATTCTTTTGTAATTATTTAACACAAACTTCTCTTTGATTAAATGTTATTTCTTTAAAATTTTCTAATTTTTACTTAAATTCAAAGTTTATCAAAAAAAATTATTTTAAATTTCATTAGAAACTTTTATCAAAGCTTTATTTAAAGGTCCATTAATTTTTAATAAAAAATTATTGAAATTATTTTATTGGAACGATAGAAATAATTTTAATAAAATTGTAGTTGAAAGTTTATTTAAATAAATTAAAGTTTATAGATTATTATAAATATTCCATATTTAAAGAAAGTTGTTGGGCATGACCATTTACACAGCAAGCCTTTATGCAGCCATGAGGACTTTAAAAAGGAATATATATTCTTTTAAGTTTTTTTTAATATATACTAAAGACTTTATTAACTTGGAATTAATATATTTACAAATAAATATAATTTATTTATATGTTGTTTAAAATATCATTTTAATAGTTAAATTGAATATTGTTTTAATATTATTTTAGAATATGTCTCAAAAATATACGTAATAATAATATTAATGAAAATTTTAGAAAGAAAAATTAATTTAAAATTTTTAAATTATGAATACAAGATACAAGATTTATTGCAGAGAAATTAAATGAGTTTTATTTTTAGTTGAAATATCAGGAGAAAAAAAAGAAAGAAAGAAAATAGTAATGTTTAACTTTGAGATAAATTTTGTACATGAATTAAGAACTAAATTTGTATCTTAAAACAATAAATCAATTTTTTAGTTAGAAAGTTTCCTTAAGATTTTAAGATTTTTTCTATAGTAAATATAGTAAATATTTATCTTTTCCTTAAACCTTCATATGATTTTGTTTTACTTAGTTGGATTTGTTTTTTTTATTTTTTTTTATTGTTTTATTTCCAAAATGAAAAAAAATCTAGTGGTAATTTTGGGTTATTAGTTTGGGTTATTACATGTGGTATCAAAGGAAGGTTCGGAAGCTAGGCCTTGAGCCTACTATGACTTGCATAAATTAAAATTGCATAATGCTTTTTGAACTACAAATTGAACCTTTTGTGAAACTTATTTTCATTAATAAATTATTTTTTATGTTTTCTTATTTTATTATTTCTTGCTTGTGCATGTGGAATTCAAATTTTAATCTAACCTTGATAGATTCTTAGATATTTATGAAAAATTTGTTTTGATATATGTTTGCTTCATGTTTGGATATGATGCCTCTAAAACTATTTGATATTCAACCTCATGTGAAAATTAGTTTCATTGTTGACTTTTTTTCTCTTGGTTGTAACTAATTTTTTTTTATAAACTTATGATTGATGGAATTATTATTTATTTATGAAGATTTTATTTTATTTATTTTTGCCACCAATTTTTAATATGACCTTAAGTATATTGAATTATTAAACTTTTTACCTTATTGATGACATTATTATGACTTATTGTTGGAATCGATATATTTTTATGATTTGTTGTTGATAGAAGTTTTACACCTTATTGAACAAGTGAATACATTTCATGATTTATTGTTTGAATGACTATATTTTATGAATTATCGTTGGAATGAATATTATTTTGACTTATTGTTGAAAAGGGCATATTTTGAGACTTATTGTTGGAAGTGGATTCATTTTTTTTTTGAGTTATTGTTGGAATTAATGAATTGATGGCTTATTATGGATTTTATTGTTGGGATGCAAATACACTGATGTTTTAATGAAAAAATAAGGTTTATTTCATGACTTATTATTGAAGAAAATACATATTTTGACATACGATTGGGATAAGTATGATTATATACATTTTATGACTTATTGCAGAGTGGATATATTTATATATTTATGCCTTAATTAATGAGATGAATATGCTTGAATCATTTAATTTGCATGAGTTCTAATTTGGTTAAGATGAACATTGGAAAAGAAAGGTACATAAAATAAATGAATACGTGGTGCAATAATTTGTGAGCTTGGTTTAATTTTTGATAAAAAAAAAAAGATGTTAACTCTCATTTGGCACTTATAAGTGCATCGGGTTAGGTACTTTAAAATAAACAGAAAATTTATGATGCTAAAATTTAATTATGAAAATAAGAATAGTTTCATGAAAGAATAAATAAATTTAATTTTTATTTTAAAAATTTCCATACTTTTCTATTTTAACTTATATTCTTCTCTCTAGTCAACACCTTGATTTTTTCATCTCATTTTAGAATTTAAATCTTTCTTCTATCAGTTAACTACTTTTATTTTAGTAACTTCATGACTAAACTACCCCTAAAAAAGGGAAACATGTGTGCACATTTATCCATCTTTAAAATTTAAAATTCAATATTATCTTCTCACATGTGTGCACTATTATACACCTTTTAAAATTAAAAAAAAATCAATATTATCCTCTCGTGAGATAGAATGGAAACTTTCCTTTCTTCTTCCCTAATATCGACCATTGATTTTTACAATTAAATCTTAACCATAGAATTACCATATATTTTTTCTATAAATATGACCCTTAACTTGTTTCAAAGGGTAGAGAAAAAAATAGAATTGTTCCTGCTTACTTTTCTTTTCTTCTTGCATACAATTCCAAGGGTAGTAATTTCATAGGAAAGGGTTGGGGTTTTATTTCTTCTTGGAGAGTAGCAAAGACTTCGCAAAGTTGAGGAGCGAGTATTCAACAGAGAAGGATTTAAACATCAAGCGTCACAAGTAAGTTGGACTAAACCTTTAATCTCACTAATTTGAAAAAATATATGTATATGTATAAGCATTAAGAATTTGTTAAAAAAAAAAGAGAGAGAGAGATTGTATTCTTTTGTAATTATTTAACACAACCTTCTCTTTGATTAAATGTTATTTCTTTAAAATTTTCTAATTTTTACTTAAATTCAAAGTTTATCAAATTTTTTTATTTTAAATTTCATTAGAAACTTTTATCAAAGCTTTACTTAAAGGTCCATTGATTTTTAATAAAAAATTATTGAAATTATTTTATTGGAACGATAGAAATAATTTTAATAAAATTGTAGTAGAAAGTTTATTTAAATAAATTAAAGTTTATAGATTATTATAAATATTCCATATTTAAAGAAAGTTGTTGGGCATGACCATTTACACAGCAAGCCTTTATGCAGTCGTGAGGACATTAAAAAGGAATATATATTCTTTTAAGTTTTTTTTAATATATACTAAAGACTTTATTAACTTGTAATTAATATATTTACAAATAAATATAATTTATTTATATGTTGTTTAAAATATCATTTTAATAGTTAAATTGAATATTGTTTTAATATTATTTTAGAATATGTCTCAAAAATATACATAATAATAATATTAATGAAAATTTTAGAAAGAAAAATTAAATTAAAATTTTTAAATTACGAATATGATGCAGGAGCATCCAGTGGTGTAAGGGCAATCTTGCATCAACCAAAAATAGTTAAATTTCAAGTTTATCATTTTTCAGATGTTTTGCCATTTTTGGATACCCTTTTTGTCATAATAAATTCTAATTTATTTGCTTTTATTTTCTAATTCTTGGTTGAAAAGATATTGCAGTTTTTAGTTT
>VDFB02137736.1:28847-41610 GCA_007258455.2 Sequoia sempervirens
GATGAAGTGATGGTCCACTTGAGGAAAGAAAGGTTTCCAATGGGAACATATAACAAATTGAAGATGAAGAAGTTTGGTCCCTGTAAAATTTTAAAGAAGCATGATCCAGGGAATGCATATGAGGTAGAGTTGTAGGATGGATTCAACATTTCCCCTGTGTTCAACATTTCAGATTTGACATAGTATCATGAAGGTGGCACAGAGGAAGTACCAATGATGGAACAGTGTGGGATTCTAGCATCTACTTTAGAAAAGGATGAGATTGAGGAAATCTTGGATAGTCGTGTGGGAAGGAGTACCAGAAACAGGCAGTATGAAGAATATCTGGTGAAATGAAGAGGAAGGCCTGTGGAAGATTCATCCTGGCTATCTAAGGCAGTGGTTGACTAGTTGGGTTTTCCTCAACCATCTAAGATGTGACGGGGTCACTTCTTAAATTACCCTGGGTGTCTGATGCAGGAGCATCCAGTGGTGTAAGAGCAATCTTGCATCACCCAAAAATAGTTAAATTTCAAGTTTATCATTTTTTAGATGTTTTTACATTTTTGGATACCCTTTTCACCATAATGAAATTCCCAATTTATAGTTTTTATTTTCTATTCCTGGGTTGAAAGATATTGCAGTTTTAGTTTCCCAAATTTGCACCTGAAAATCTTCCAAGTTGGATTTGAGGCACTTAGAGCTTCTGGAATGGCCCCAAAACTTGTCAAAATAGGTGTAGCATATTTTGAATGCGTTCTTGACTTCGAGACCTTTCCAACAGTTCAAACGGTTTGTGAATCAGAGCCCCGGATCAAAAGTTATGGCCCCAGGAAGTTGGCGCACTTTCTAGAAGATTCAATTGCAAATGTTCTTTTGAAATTTGAACTTCAAGTTGTAATTTTTGGTGCCAAACTACCTAAACTCAAATTTTAATGTTGTTTTGGCTCCAAACTAAAGAGGACCTCTATTTATGGGCAGGTTTCTAGTATTTTTGGGTAACTTTTGGGGACAAGCTCGCATATTGCGAAAGGGTGATTCTATAGCTTTCTGTAACTTGCATGTGTTGTAAAACTTGGGGATTTGAGATCCTTTGCATGTAATAAGTTCCATTTTCTAAATAATAAAACCATTCTCTTGTTTGTGGGTTATTTTCTGTGTCTTAGGTTGTGCCCTCATCAGAATACATGATACAAGATTTATTGCAAAGAAATTAAATGAGTTTTATTTTTAGTTGAAATATCAGGAAAAAAAAAGACAAAAAGAAAGAAAGAAAATAGTAATGTTTAACTTTGAGATAAATTTTGTGCATGAATTAAGAACTAAATTTGTATCTTAAAACAATAAATAAAGTTTTTAGTTAGAAAGTTTCCTTAAGATTTTAAGATTTTTCTATAGTAAATATAGTAAATATTTATCTTTTCCTTAAACCTTCATATGATTTTGATTTACTTAGTTGGATTTGTTTTTTTGATTTTCCTTGATTGTTTTATTTCTAAAATAAAAAAAAATATAGTGATAATTTTGGGTTATTAGTTTGGGTTATTACAAAAAGTGACCCAAAAACTTACTATTCCTATAAAAAACAATTGCCAATGGTAATCCATGGATCCTAACCACCTCCTTGAAAAATAACCTTGCAATGTAAGAGGCATCATTTGTGCTTTTATATGGTATAAAATGTGCCATTTTTCTATAACAGTCTGCAACAAGAAACACACTATCAAAACCCCTTTGACTTTTGGGAAACCCCATCACAAAATCCATGTTTATGGATTCCCATGGCCTATTTGGGATTGGAAATGGCTGATAAAGACCTGCATTTGTACTACAACAAATTTTCTGATATCACTTTGCATCTTTGGCCAATAATAATGCCTTCTTACCTGTCCCAAGGTCTTGTCCACACCAAAATGACCCCCTAATATGCCACAATGATTTTCTTTAATCAGATTAGTCCTCATAGAGAATTTGGGAATACACAACTGAGCACCCTTAAATAATAATCCTTCTTGAATCAAAAAATCAGAATTGTCTTCATGAAATGTACCATTAAACTGAATGCAAGAAGTGTATATTTCTTTGAAATCATCATCTCCTTCATACATACCTTTCAAAGCATCAATACCTACACTTTGGATTTGAATTTCTTGAACCAACATTTGTCTTCTGCTCAAAGCATCTGCCACCTTTTTTTACTTTTATTTTTTGTGTTTGATGGTAAAGGTGAAGCTTTGGAGGTACTCCACCCACTTCACATGTCTGTGGTTTAGTTTTTCTTGGCTGTTGAGGAACTACAAATCATGATTGTCAGTAAAAACAATAAACTCTTTAGGAAGGAGATAGTGTCTCCACTTTTTCAATTATTGGACCATGGCATACAATTCCAAGTCATAAGAAGAATACTTCTTCTTTTCCTCATTGAACTTCTCACTGAAAAATGTAATAGGTCTAACCTCTTTACTTAATATTGCTCCAATTGCATACCCACTTACATCACAATCAATTGTGAACACCTTGTTAAAATCAAGCAATGCTAAGATGGGTTGTTGTGTTACTCTTTTTTTAGATATTGAAAGCCTTTTCTGCCTCATTATACCATACAAATTTCTTCCTTTTATCCCCTTTGATTGTATCAATGATTGGAGAGTAGATATGACTAAAATTCCTCACAAATTTTCTATAAAAGCTATCTAGGTTGTGGAAACTTCTTACCTCACTAACTAAAGTTGGAGTAGGCCAATTGAGAATTTCTTCTACTTTGTTGGGGTTCATCTTCAAATTACCTTTTGAGATCACAAAGCCAAGATAAACCAACTCCTCCCTCATGAATTCACACTTCTTCAAATTGATCATTAACTTTTCTTTGTTCAACCTCTTCAAAACCATGTCTAGATGCTGCAAGTATTCCTCTTTAGTCTTACTAAACACAAGAATATCTTCCAAGTATACAACCACAAACTTGCCTATGAATAGTTTCAAAAAATTATTCATTAATCTCATAAAATTGCTTGGTGCATTTGAAAGCCCAAATGGAATTACCATCCATTCATACGACCCCTCATTATTTTTGAAAGAATTTTTTCACTCATCCCCCTCTCTAATTCTAATATGGTGGTAGCCACTTTTGAGGTGAATTTAAAAAAAATAACAAGCCCCTCCTAAACAGTCCATCAAATCCTCCATTCTTGGTATGGGAAACCTATACCTTATAGTGATCTTATTAATTTCCATTGATTCACTACACATTCTCCAATCTCCCCCTTTTTTAGGTGCCAAAATGGTGGAGACAACAGATGGGCTTAGACTCTCCCTTATGAGGCCTTTGTCAAGAAATTCTTGAATTTGCCTCATAATCTCTTCATTTTGTTAAGGAGTCATTTTATATGTATCTTTTTTGGATAAATTTTCCCCTGGTATGAAGTCTATATGGTGGCTCACATCCCTTATTGGTGGCAAAGAACTAGCGAGATCATCTGCAATAATGTCTTGGTACTTTTTTAGCAAGTCTTGGACTTCCTTAGACACATTTTTAACCTTGGTTGTTGTCACAATAGATTTAGGTCTGATTATAATTGCATAACCTTTTCCACCTTCTTCTTTCATGGTTTCCAAGAATTATTTTTCCCCAAACAACATTACACTAGACCTTACTTGTGTGTCTAGATTTTCATCTTGCAATTGAGTAAGGGTAAATGAAATCCCATCTTTTTCAATCACATAGTTATTTTTCTATCCATCATGCCTAGATTTTATGTCATACTGCTAGGGTCTTCCTAACAACAGATGAAAAATATCCATTGGGATGATATCACACAAGATTTCATCTTTGTAACCCCCTATGTTAAATTCAACCCATGTTTTCTCATTAACTAGGACTTGTTGACTTTTATTCAACTAGGAGACCTTGTAAGGAGTGGGTTGTGGGATTCTATTCATCTTTAAATTTTCAACCATCTCTAAGGAAACCAAATTATTTGTGGAACTGGAATCAACAACAACTTTACACACTTTACCTTGAGATTTGCAAATGGTTCTAAACATAGATTTTCTTTGTGGAGGCTCCTTCACTACAAGGACTTCGAGAAATTTTCTTCTCATCATCAGAGATTCTCCAACTTTTGGAGCAACATGCTGGGATGGATATTTGATACTCTCACAATCTTATTTTTCTACCAATTGTGTCATCCTTTCACCACCATGTGAAATAGATGGTTGTTTATCTAGGCACTTCCATGCTTGATGGCCAAACTGATTTCATTGATAGCATCTTCCTAAGAATGTGTTTACTCCTCTACCTTGTCCTCCAAATTTTCCTCTACTATTTTATCTCCTACCTCTAAAACCACCTCTTGATTTTGAGCCTTGATCTTGATTACCACTTGTCTCACCTTGTGCTTTTTGATATTTTCCTCTTCCTCCAAAGGTTCCTCTACCCCTGAAGTTCTTTCTTCTACCTCTACCTTTCTTCTCTTGCCTTCTTTTTATCTTTTCTTCTTCCTTAACAACTAATTGAAAACATTCTTCCACTATTCTAGGGGTGGTAAGACTCATTTCATCTTGTATTTGGAACCTCAATCCATTTAGGTACCTTGCTACTTTTTCAACCTC
Organism: Sequoia sempervirens; assembly: GCA_007258455.2. Taxonomy (NCBI): domain Eukaryota; kingdom Viridiplantae; phylum Streptophyta; class Pinopsida; order Cupressales; family Cupressaceae; genus Sequoia; species Sequoia sempervirens. The sequence continues at coordinate 33,438 of VDFB02137736.1, forward strand.
ATCCTCAACATGACCTACTCTAAGGCTTAACTTATGAAACACCTCTATGTAAGCCATGACATCCATCTCATTTTCTTTGAGATTTTGAAGCTTTCTAAATGTCTAAATTGCATAGTCACCAGGTAGAAATTGACCCTTGATTTTGGACACCATTCTATCCCAAGAATTGATTTTTGCTTTTCCCTTCTTCACTCTCTCTTCTTGCACATAATTCCACCAAGTTAGTGTAGGGCCTTTCAACTTTGTTTTGGAAAATTTCACCTTTTGATCATCTACTACCTCCTTATACTCAAAATAGTTATCTAGTCCATCAACCCAATCTAGCACCTCTTCACTATCCATCTTCCCACCATACATGGGCAATTCCATATTCAGCTTAGGATTATCTCCCTTGATAGCCTTCAGTAAATTAGTCATTCTCAACTGATTAGGATCCAACTCGTCATCTCCTTGGACTCCCCATTAAGGCTTTTCATTCTCACCCTCTTCCTCTTCCCCTTCATCACTTTGGTCTTCAATGACTACACCTCTCTTTTGATTTGGCTCTAGTGTTGCAAGTCTGGCTAGGACAAATTCTTGAGACTCCTTTACTTGTCTCAACTCTTTGGCATGTTTTTCTTCCAGATCTCTCACTTCTTTTGACCGTTGAATTCTTTTTAGGAGGAATATTTATTTTCCTTTAAATTTCAATCTTTATTCCCTTTTTTGATAAAAACCTATGCTTTGATACCAATTTGATGCAAATCAAAGTGGAGGTTTTCATTTCAATCCCACTTGAACAAACCTTGCAAACTAGAAACCTTAACTTGGTTATTTTCTCACCAATCCTTCAAACTTCCTTGTAGCACTCCAAACAGTGATATTTAATCATATCTTACTAAATAAGACCTCAAACCCACAATTGAATTACCATTACCAACACCCTTTATGCTCTTTTGTAACATATCAAATTTGTAAATAGGTTTGTTTTGTAACAACACCCTCTAAATTTGACTGCTACATAGTAGCTAGGCCAAATTAGCCTTTGTTTCCAAAGAAACTATGTAAAATATTTCCTCCAGTCTATCAAAATTCATTACAAGGCTCTCCTCAAGTCACATGGGGTCTGAAACTACAAATTTTATCAAATAGAACATTCACAAATTCATCTATCATCAAAACCTTATGTCTAACCTACACTCCTAAGCCTAATACGTAGAGATCTTAGGCTAGGGCTTGATCAAAATCTTCCCTACATCTAAAAACCATACAACCATGAAAAACACTCAAACTACCCCCATTCCACTGATTTGCATAATTTTCTGCCGATGGAATGGATCAATATTTCATTATTTCAATTAAACCCTCTTAATCTAGGGTTTCCTGACTATTTACACCAAATTAGCTATAACTCCCTTCAAACTTTATGAAACTAGATCAATTCAAATCCAAAAGATAGCTAATTCATTCCACCATCAGTTCCAATGCACTTTAGATCATTTACACATAGTACGGAGTCGTAGAATCTCCTGTAGCAGCAAGAAATCAAAAAAATTGCAAAAAAACAGAGTTTATTGTTATTGCTTGATCTTCAAAAACCACCAGAGAGTTTCCTCGACCACACAAGGAAATTTTTAAACCTTTTTCAACCTCCAACCAATACTTCAAACTACTTTTCAAAATGAATGACTATTCAACTTCCAAACACATCAAAAAAATGCAAAGATGTTGATGCAACATTTGTAACATTTACAAAACATAACATATTTTAACACAACTAACCCCACTTGACCAAAAACATGACCCATGGTCTAAATAGAATTTATTACAAACCAAAACATGATTGAAACAAAAAAACCCAACATTGGACCCCATTTACATAATGTAGACTAGGTGGCCCTACACCAAGTAATCATCAATAAAAGTAATGAAATATGATGAATTACCTAAACTCTTTTCCTTTATAGGACTACAAATGTTTGAATGAACTAATTTAAGGTGATAATGGGCCCTCCATGTACTACCTTTTGGAAATTTCTCTCCTGCATGTTTTCCTTTAGCACATCCTTCACAATCTTCTTTATGTTCTTCAACCTTAGGGAAACCAGAAACTAATACTTTTGATGCTAGAATATTCAAACTATGGAAATTTAAATTCCCATACCTAAGATGCCACAACCAAAAAATTTCCTTATATGTCATATTATCATGATTGTTGCACTATGTTCTCCAAAATTCAATTGAAACTTTCTATTCTTTGACATAGGCACAACTATAACCACACTATTTCCTTGATTCTTATCATAATTTATGCATTATTGATTTTCAAACACCACCTTATAATTTTTCTCACACAATTACCCAACACTCAATAGATTATTCTTTAATTATGGAGTGTAATAAATGTCTTTAACACTTTTCATACCTTCTTTAGTAGGGACTTCCATAGCTCCTTTTGCAAGAAACTTCAATGCTTTGTCATCACTAAGTTTGATCTAGGATATGAAACATTCATCCATTAGAGAAAAAAGCTTTGCATTCCCTGACATGTGGTTAGAACATCGTGAATCTAAATACCAAACATATTTAGAAACATTTTCAGCTTTGTCATAAGATATAAATAAATTATTGGGAGGATCCTCAACACCCTCTTGAGCATAATGAACACTTTTATCATTATTGTACATTATTTTAATCTACACTCTCTTTCAAAGTGGCCATACCTATTACAATGGTAATGTTGGATTTTCCTTTTTGCTTTGCTTTTGTTTGTTTTGGTTAGTATAGGTTTCTTCCGGTTTGCTTTTGGTTTGTTTGTTTTTTCTCTACTCTTTCTTTGGGGGTTTCTCTATTTTTGCCTGGGTGTGTTGCACCTACATGGCAAATCTACCTTCTCTGGAATTGTTCTAAGTATTTCTTGGGTGAACTTTAGTCTTGCATCTTGAAAGGATGGTTGAAATCTTTGTTGTTGCCAACAGTTTTAATGTCAGATTTATAGAAGATTAAGTCATTGGTGTGGATTTGAATTTGAAATACTCTGAAAAGGTTATATCCATCATATATCTTAAGAACCCTGATGTCACTATAGGAATGCTTGTGAAGTATTGTCAAGTGAAAAATCCTATTTTTGCTTTAGCGCCATTGTGGTTCTCATTCTTGAGTGTGAACTTCATTGTTCACAAGTTGGAATGAAAATGACATATTGAATATCAAAAGAAAGAAAAGTGAAATATTGAATATCAAAAGAATAAATTCAACTTATCAAGGGTACCTGAATATCTCTACCGGGGCTATAGACGCCTGGCTGGCAGTAGAGCTATGTTCAGGAGAGTCACAACAATAACCTTGTTGGGGCTATGGATGCTTGAATGGCAGTGAGGCCCTATCTAGGTTGCTTGTGAAGTTAGAATCCTTACGTAGCCTGACTTGACTGAACTTGGTTTCTATAGTAACTTAAGGAAGGAAATGAACTCATGTGCACACACTTGGATTTTCAGTTTATGGAAGGTTTGATCTATCCTTTGGTTCTGATTCTTTAAATCTTGCATTCTGACTTGTTTGTTTGATGGTGAGATTGAAACCAAAGATTTGGGTTCTTGATTCGTCATCAAATGTTCTGGAGCATTTTCCCAGCAGAAGTCGGCATTTGTTGTGCAGTTTTTGCACATAGACCCTGCTGTAAGCAAGGACCCTCTTTCACTTCGTTTTGGTGTTTTGGCCCTTTCTTTTGACATCTTGTCTTACTTAGGCATGTGCTTAAATTTTCATCTTGAGTGCCTGAGTGTTTTTCCAGGTTATTTATTGAAAATCTTAAGTTCTAGATGAATTTCGGGTTTTTCCCCCAATTCGGGATTTTTTACCCTAGTCAGATTTTCCTGGATCCTGCTTCATCTTTGGTTGGACCCTTGTCATTCAGGAATTTTTGGGATCCACAGATTTTTGTGTGGGCCGAATTTCCTTAGATTTCGCCCTGTCGTTAGTTTCTCAAGTTTTCTGACTATCCTATCATTTGTGTTGTGGTTTCGTGCATGCTTTGAGGGGTGCATCTAACTTGGTTTCTGGGTTTCTTGGATTATTTCACTCTAGGGTCATTCAGTATTGCATCATTAGTCATCTCCTAGCTTGATTCTGAGCTTGCTTGTGTGCTAGTGGCAGATGTATAGGGTTTTAGACCTAGGGCAATGTCATTTCAAGTTATGTCATCTTAAAGCGAGCCTAGAATGCAAAGATCGGCTTGCCCTGAGTTAAACTTTTCGAGATCCATAGTCGGTTCGGTATCTGGGTGAAGTCTTCATTCGACATCACAACCCGAGATTATCCATCCCTTTCAAATTTTATTCATTGTGACACTATCGTTCTTACACCGACGAAATTCCTTGTGCCTATTAGCCGGCAAGATCTTTGCTTTCGCCAAGAAATCCATTCATCAATAAGGCCTCATATCAATCACCCTGTGTTCCACCAAGGGGCCTTCTTAAGTTCATGACTTGTCGCCATGACAGTAATGTCCCTCACACTGATAAAATTCCCTTCGTTGTCAGTAAGACAAACCCTGTCGCTGAGCTATCATGATGGGATACAATAGCTTCACTGATATTTATTTGCTTCACCGTGACTTTCATCTTTCAGCGAGACTTCCCACCGAGCACTATCATTTTCGCTGAAGTCTTGCTGTCAGAGGGACATCCATCTTTCTCTATGACATTGTAGCAAAGCCTCCTTCTCTTAGCGAGCCTAGGTCTTTTCACTGAGGCCTTTGGCCGAATCCAAACTAAGCCCTAGTCGGCATAATGTCACAACTTCATCAAGACTTCCTATTGATAAAATTTAGTCCAGCCGAAGTGATTACTTAAACTCTGATGGTCGGGGATACAATTGAAATTCACTGACTTTATACTGAAGAAAATCTCTCATCGACATGACTTTCACATTCGCTTTTTGTGAGACATTCCCCATTCAGCGTGACTTCTTTTTGAATGATATTTTTTGGGCCAAAATACACTCATCTGCTTCATTGAGACTTCACCTATTCGCTAGGATGTTACACTAAAACCACCAAGTCTTAGTGAGACCTATCCTAGTGACTTCCCTCGGCGAGACTCCCGGGAGTCACTGAGACTTATTGGCGAAATGATTAACCCTTGCCAAAACTTGCATTTTAGGATTCCCCATCAGTTCAAAACTTTTCCTTGACCATGGATTTCCATCGAGTCTGAATTTCTTCGAAATCTGCCTTCTCCCAGGTTTCCCGAAAACTGCTCTTTGGGATCGTTCTTTGCTGAAATCTGTCCCTGACTGATTTTCCCAAAATTTGATGAAACATAAAGAAACATGAAATAATTGGATTCATTTATAATTTGTGATGCATTTTATGATTATTTCATGTCATATTTGGACCTCTCATGTGATTTATTGATGAAAAATGATCAAGTTTATTGATTAAGTAGGTGTTTCCTGGTTATTCCGTTGGAATCCGATTGGCCTGGAATTTCCCAAAATTCTCTTTGGCTCAGATTCACCATCAATAGTCTCAAGTGTAGGGAAAGAATTATAGAGATCCAATTTGGCATAAGAAGAAACTAAGGATAATAGAGCAAAGGCTAAAGACCATTGGATAGGACAACTGAGAGGGGGGTGAATTAGTTGTCACAGATTATAACCTTAAATTCAATTACCAGAACTAATACATAAACTGATTAATGATTAACTATCAAATGTAAATACGCAAAAATAATAACACCCAATTTATGTGGAAAACCCAATGAGGGAAAAACCATGGTGAGAACTAACTCACACTATAGAGAATATCAAAACCAATTACAAAAAGGCTCACTGCCTAAGATAAGGCTCACTACCTAAAATAATGCTCACTGCCTGAAATAAGGACTCACTTTCTGGACTCACTGTCCATAGGGCTACAACCCGAAGGGCTCACTACCACAGAGATACAAATAAGACAAAGAAGACTTGTTACAGAGAGACAAAAATCCCAATGCAACAAAGATTCCACCACAATCACTAATCAACATGCATGAATGATAGAGTTCACCTTCTACTCACTGCATTTGGAAACTCGGTGTTAAGCTTCGCACTACACAACCACACACCTAACTCACACACTTTAAGAATAACATCAAAAAAAAAATCTCTTTCACTTATTTTCCTTCTTTTCTTATGTACAATTTTCATCGCTATCACATTCTGTATTTATAATAGATACAACATGCTTCATCAACTTTGAAAATAGTGCTTGACACATGGTCAGCCAAACCAGTGTAAAACAAATAGATCAATTAAGCTCGATGCTTCCAAATTCTAAAACCATCTTCAATAAAACAAGGGCAACCAAATTCTAGAACCACAAGCCATAAGACTTCAACAAAGAGAAATTTGGATCAACAACAATTCTCCCGGACCTCAATCAGAACATAGAGAAACATAGTTCACAAGCACCAAAACACCATCCTCAATAGTTGAATACCTGCAACCTTCTTTTAATACAATTCTATCAATATCCTTAGCATATACAATCAACAACTTGTAGATAACCAGGTAACTAGTTGACATCAATGACAACACTTCATTCCTCTTTCCATTCTTGCAGCAATCTCCCCCTTGTCATTGATGGCAACACATGATGTGAAAAAACATCAAAGACACCATACCATTTCTAAAAGAACTTTCTTTTTCTTTTCACAAGCTCTCTTTATTTCATTTTCACATGAATTCTCTCTCCACCTTTGACATCAATGGAAAAGGAAAAAGATATGTCCATTTAAACTTCCTTTAACATAACAACACTTAAAAGAAAATAACTGCTCCCCCTGAGGGGTAGCCACAAAAAATATCAATCCAAAAAGATAGAATCATGAATCAACCAGATTGATGCATCTCCAAATGCATCTTAGTTTGTAAAAGGAGGGGAAATAATCCCTAACTTATCCTAGAGATATTCAAAAGCATCTTTAGGAAGAGCCTTTGTAAATATATCCACAATCTGATCCTTTGTCAAAACATACTCAAGCTTGACTTCATTCTCCATGACCTTCTCTCTTAAGAAATGATACCTGATAGATATATGCTTTGTTCTTGAGTGCATCACAAGATTCTTCAAAATTTTAATTGCACTTGTGTTATCACAAAAGATAGAAGTAGGATCATCATGTAGTTGTAATGTCACAAAATTTCACCTAGGGGCGATTTCATATTTTTGCACTTTTTCCTAGCATTTATGACACCTTAGAGCATTAATGACAAAAATCCCATGAGTCAAAATATCACAATTTTGACTCCATGTGGACTAGTGGAAGAGCAATAGAAGCTTGACAACACATTTCCCAAAAATCTAGGCCTTGGATACCTGTGCGATACGCTATTGTCCTAAAAAAAATTTGAGTTTGAAATGGTGAATCTCGAATCTTAACTCTCTTGACATGTGTCCTAGTAGTTAGAATTCAGATGTAATGACTCTTTTCTACCCTTGCATGCAACAAAAATCCCTCCTTGGCTCTCATTTGGGGGTTCAAGCCATTCAGTCAAGCTCTCTTTCTACACTTCCATTCTTGAGTTCTCTTTATTCTTGATAGCAACACTCTAACAAGTGAAGCCATACCAGACTAAGGTCCTTCTAATAGCTAAAACTCTCAACCAAGCACTCAATGGTGCATCCACCCACTCTGGAGAGGGTCTAGGCCCATGGGTAACACTCTCTCTCTTACTCTTTTCTCTTACTTGTTCATTTTCTACTTTGTGGTGCAGGTTCTACTCCTGAAGTGGGTTTTGCTTTCACCACACACTTTGTTCACTTTATTTACACTCCTTTCCAACTTGGTTGTCCATGGAGGTGGGAACACCAAAATGGGGGTATGACTAAGTGCACCATCAAAAAATGGACCCTTTCCATTTTCGTGGACTTTTAGGTCTTGTTTCATAGTGTTTGAGCTATGTTGCTTTAATTTTATGATGTATCTTGGCTTGAACATGCTTATTTTGGTGTTAAAAATCAAAGAATGATGTCTTGTGAAGGTGTTGTGAAGTTTTGTAAGACATTTCTACATTCTTCTAGACTCTATTTAATGCAATTCACCTAAAAACCACCTTTTCACTCATCAACAAGTCATATTTTGAAGTGTTGTAAAGTCTTGTAACAATATTTCATGCTTTTCTAGGTATATTTTCCTATTTACACCCTTCT
>VDFB02137738.1:0-31318 GCA_007258455.2 Sequoia sempervirens
TTTAAAATGGAAGATTTTTTCTCATTTCCATTCATTCACACTTTCACAATTCAAGCATTCAAGATCTAGAACTCAAGCACTTGCATTTGCATTCAACCACCATTATTGCACTAACCAAGCTTCCATTTTGCGTTCATCAATCAAAATACCCACATCTTTCATGGAATTCTACATCAAATTTGCATCACTTTGCATAGAATTTTATCCCGTTTGGCCATCAAGGAGCACAAATTCAAGCTATATCAAAGGGATAACCAATAATATCAACTCAAACAAGGTATAATCAATGTTTTATATTTCTTTGTTTGAGTTCAACTTAGGCCTATCTTGAGGTGTTGAAGTGTTGTTTTTCTGCTTTGCATTCTATTGTTTTGCATCATTTAGGATAGTAAAAATAGCATTGCACACAAAGGTATATGTTGGAGTAAATGACTTTTACCATTTACCATGCTTAAGTTTTACTTACGAAAATATTATTAGATAGTGATTATTTAGGTGCATAGTTAGGTGAATATATATTTTTTTGGGTATTTCTTTTACTAACTTGCATATTTCCTTTATAAGTAGGGTTTTGTACATTAGTCCATCATCTCAACTCATTGGTTTTCACTCCTGGTAAAATGACTTCTCCTATTTCTTCTCTCGTTCATGAAGGTTTCTTTTGGTTTGTAGTTTCGCTTGAGTTATTTGCTCTAACATGGTATCAAAGCATGTCTTTTGCAACCATCTTCGATGTTGAGATTCTTCACTAGGTGTGAGTTTCCAGAGAAATTTTGGATCCTTTTTTTGTTAGGCCTGTTCCTCGTGGATTTGAAGGCAGATTGGTGGAATTTTTAATCTCTAAAGTTCACCATTTATTTTCCCACATGGATTTTCTGTTTGGAGGTGCATCTTTTTTAGGGCCCGATTTTCTCTTCAAGTGGTGCAATTCTCTTGTTCAAAGTCTTGATCTATTGTTTGGAGGCACAATCTATTTTGAGGAGTTCTTTCTAGTTTGGATGATATTTTTTCTTTAGAATTTGATCAATTATGTGCTACAAGAAGGCACAATTTTCATTTTTGTGTGTAGGTCATTTCCTTGTTTGAAATCCATGCAAAGTTAGATCTCTGTGTGGAATTTAATCTCTAAATCAGATACCCTTTAAATGAGATAAAGATGTCATCAAGCATAGTCATATAAATCATTGATGGAATATTTATCCAGTAGAAGACATGAATAGAGACAAAGGTGGATGGCTTGATTTGTCTTATTGAAGGTAGCATAGTTTTCCCTTCTGTTTGCAAATATCAATTCCATTGTTTTCTGCATTGGAAACTAGAAAGGCACTTTTTATAAGAACAAAATCTCTGTTCAAAGAATTGATTCTCTATTGGGATATGATTTATCTCCACTATGAATTATTTCTAGGTGTGGTTCTTATACAATTTTTCTTCCTTGTTGTTATTGATTCCATTCATATTGCTAGGCGGTCAAATTTGGGAGTGATTTGATCATGATTTGTGACATTTGCAAATCGGGATTTTCCCATTAGCCCATACCCATTCATCCTCACACAAAATACCCATGTGAATCATTTGAGGCATTTGTTTCAAATATTGTGATTGGTAGTCAAAAGACCAGCCTAGCCAATTTCATTATGGAATGATTGGAGACTTGTGGAGGGGTGTGAAGGATGAGAACAACCTACATGAGGGGCACTGCTACTTAGAGGTGATCCCTAAGTAGTTGGAGGAATTTGTTCCCCTCTATTTGAGGCAATTTTCTTAATGATTTGTGAGAAAGAAAACCCCTCAAACATGTGAATGGAGTGGTATCTTCATTATTGGGTGCATCCCTATATTTTGAAGTGTTATTTTCCTATTGAAAGGGGAATTTTTTTATCTTTGTGAGAAGCATTTGGTGAAGGGGCATTGAGTTTTTAGTTTGTATGCCCAATTTTTTCTTTGTTGAGAGGGACAAAATCTCTATTTTGAGGAGGGCAGAGGCATTTGTAACCTAAAAGGAGGGAAAATCAAATATGTTATTTGAATACCTTGCATTGAAAATATTGGTGTAAATCGAAGCTTTCCTTTATTCAAAAAACTACCTTATGGAGATTGTATTATTCCTGCCATAAAGAGCCAAGGTCGATGTGGCATTTAAAGTTTATTATATGAACATTTATGTGGGGTCTTGATCTACATTTTGGATAGAGGCATTTAACAGTGTACAGTTTTTGATTGAAGATTGGAAGGTTTGAATCCAAATATCGATAGGTTTATGCCATCTCCTTGGGTGTTTGAAATTTTGGAGGCATGCTTTTTTGCTTGAGACAAGCAAGGAAAAAATCCCTACACATGGGCATCCTTTTTTACTATGATTTGGCTATATATAAGGTTCATTTCTTCATCTTCACTAGAGGCTATACACTTTTTGAAACTTTATATTTTATAAAGTTTCCAAGGCTTCTATGCAAATAAAGTGGAGGTGGGCTTGTTTGGAAGATTGTTGGAACATTTATCCCATATTGTCAGTATGAGGTATCTTATTGCTATTCAAATAGTTTTGTAGTGCCTTTGGTTGTTGTGAGACAGTCTCATAAGTTATGAATATGTTTCTCACATGTGGTCATTGGTGCTCTCTAGATTTTTCCTATTGTTGGCCTAGAGATTAGACAATGGGCCCCACCAATTTTTGCACCTAGTTAGCATTAAATTTTTCACCTAGATAGTGTTGAAAGTCCCTCTTCTAGCACTTTTTTTTTAATTTTTTCATAACTTTTTATCTAGATGGAAAAATTTTATAAATGAAATTTTTCTAGAAAGTTGATGATGTGTATTTTCTTTTGGTATAGGTGGTTTTCAAAAATTTTGTTGTTTGGATGCATTTATTGCTCATTGAAGTTAGATATCCATTGTTCACTCCTAAGCTCATAAATTTTTCTTCATTCCTTTCTTTTTCATGATTCTTGTGGTGTTGGAAAGGTCTCTTTGGGCTCTTTAGAGTTACTTGTACACTATTTCTAGATTTTTCCCTTGGTATAATTAATTCATATTTTTATGTTTTAACACTCTACTTAATTACTTGGATATTTTGGCACCTAAAATGTTTTTGGTTGCATGGGATGGCTTCATTTGGGCTGATTTATATGTTTTTATATCATTTTTTCCTTTTTGGACATTTTTGAGCATCATTTGCAAGCAAATTCTTATATGTAAACACATTGAGATAAAGTTTCACACTATTGTACATGTATTTTAGGGATTTTGAACATAAGATTGTGCCAAATTTTGTACTTGCATTGTATAATAAAGTGTCATGGGGGGTTTTGTAGTGCCTTTCTCATTTTCCATCACACCTTTTTAAATTGAGATTACCTCCAAGACAACAAGAATCCATGTGACTCTTGCCTCATGCATGTGTGCTTTGATTTTGAAAACCCTTTTTCAGTTGCAAGTACTTTCTTGTGCACTTTCAGATGTTGTTTCTTTTCCTTCATACACTACATGGTGATTCAAAAAGTTTTAGTAGATTTTTCACTCCTCTCCCAAGTCAAAATTATGGGGGGATATTATACTATTCATGCTAAAGCTTCCTTAGTTTCACTTTGTATGGAGCTATGTATCTAGTATTTGTTTCTATGTACTAGGCAGATCCAATGGTTGGTTACCCATGCATTTTAGTGAGATGGAGCATTTACCATATAGACACACTTGCATTACCATTTTTTGGAGGAAACCTTTCATCATTAGTTGATCACGTATTTTTTTAATTTACATTGGTTGAGTAGTGTCATTGGGGTCACTCGTGAAAATTAATGTGCCATTTATATTTTTGATTGACATATGCTTTACTTTTGTTTACCATCTGACCATTGTTTGAGTAGTGTCATTGGGGGCACTCATACAGATTGTTGTTTTTTGATCTTGATCATCCTATTTTAGAGGAGGTTCTTCAGTTTCACCACTACAACAGTCATCTTTTGATAGTTTTTTGTAGGTTCTTCTTGCTTCAGTGATGTTCTTCACATTCCTATTATTTTTGACATTGTTTTGGAGGCTTCTTTTCTCTCTTTTGAAGAGAGGTTTTTTCCCATAGGGTTTTTCTCCTTTTCTCTGATTGTGAGAGATTTCTTTTTTTCATTGTAGTTGTACATGGGTACTTAACATGGCCTTGTTTTTGAGACCCATTTTTTACCTCATATTTCATAATATCTCCCTAAGTTTCACTTAAGGGGGGGGGTGTTGGAGTAAATGGTTTTTACCATTTACCATGCTTAAGTTTTAATTAGGAAAATATTATTAGATTTATTTAGGTGCATAGTTAGCTTCATATAGTTGTTTTGGTCATTTCTTTTACTGACTTGCATCTTGAAATTATAATCAAATTTTTGTACATTCTTAAATGATCTCAATTCATTGGTTTTCACTCCTAGTGAAATAGATTCTCCTATTGCTTCTCTCATTTGTGAAGGTTTCTTTTGGTTTGTAGTTTCTCCCAAGTGATTTTCTATAATATGGTATTAGAGCCTATCTTCTACAACCACCTTCCTCGCTAAGATTCTTCACCACACATGAGTTTCTAGAGGTATTTAGGATCATGTTTTTGCTAGGCATGGTCCTAGATGATTTGACGGAAGATTGGTGGTGTTTTTAATCTCTAAAGTTCTGAAAGTAAAGTAACTTCTAGATATTTTTATATTTGTATGATTATTGAGTCTCTTATATTATGAATTTATTATATCATCCTTGTCATGCTTATATCATATAGATTACTAGCTTTTAAATAATTTCAATCTATATTTTTTTGGGAATTATTATCCTTTTATTTTCAATCATAACAGCTAACATGAGGGAGAACCTATATTTTCCTTATTAAATTTCTTTAAATAATTATCACATTGTTACTATGTTACTAGATTCTCATCATATGAGGGTATTATTCATAATTATATATTCTTGATCAATATGATATCCTTTTCTCCTTACCTAAAATTATTTTCCAAACAATGCTTTGCTCCTCCTAGGTTTTTGACCTAAAAAGGAGAAAGAGGATGAATGGGATCCAAAATGCAAGGATTTACACTCAATATTAATGTAAATGGAATTAGTTATGCCTAATTATGATGATTTAATGCTCTGATATTCAAATTAAATGATCTAATGATGCAAAACCTAAGAAAAGTAACTTGTTTGAAAACACAACGTGATATGCGAAAAAGTAAAATAAATGCAATAAATGACAAAAGGAGGATGCAAAATAGAAACTATGCACCTAGAAATTGATGAAGAGCTGAATAGAGATGTAAAATGAAGAGAAAAACCCTTATTTATACATGGTTTTACTAAAATTTCCTAAAAGTAACACATCACAGACTGACCTCAAGGGTTAGACGACAAAATTCCACTAGAAATTTAAAATTATGTTGAGTTTTGTGCCAAAAGGGACTAAGTCACCCCTATTGGTGACTTAGTCCTACTTAATAAAATTAAGTGGGTCTCAGGAATTATCGGGCAGTAAATGTTGTCCAATGGAGATATCCTCAAAAATAGACTTAAAAATAGCCAAAAATTACATTAAGGGGTCATTTAAACATTAGAAAGGGTTGAATTAGTGAATACAAGTCTAGGAAAGCATGAATGTGGGTTACAACACTTCAAAACACTTTAAAAAAAGACTTGGTAAGTGTTAAAAAGAGGTTATTCAAGAGAATTATAATAAAAGGGTCTTAGAAAAGTGTGAAAGTGGGTTACAACACTTCACAACACCTTTACAAGATATCCTAGAAGTCTTAATGATTAAAAATGGTCCAAGACCTAATGTGAATGTGTTGGCCACATTAAAACATTAAATGTAGGAAAAATAAATCCAAAGTCAACTAGAACTTGACTCAAGTGAGCATAAAAATGTCAACTATACATTTTTAGGCAACACATTAAGCCCTTATGTTAGTGAGAGGTTGAAATTGCTTCAAACTCTAGCTAAAGTAGCGCAACATGCACATCAAGATGGATCCAAATGAACTCATGTTGGTAGGAGGAAACAAAAATAATCAAGAGGGATGATCAGGCTTCTAGGATCAAGATCTCATGGCCAACCAAATATAAGAACAAAGGAACACACATGATCTTGAATAGGAATGAAAGGTTTGATTGTCTATCCAACTCATCATAGATTAGATCTAGGCTAATTTTTTGAAATAATAAATGTGTACTCACTCTAGGGCGATGGAACTTATGGGTGTTTGTTGGGTGAGAAGACCAAAGTATACTCACTCTAGGGCCATGAAACTTCTGGTTGTCCACGGGGTGAGAAATCCACAACATACCACAAAACTTCTAGTTGTCTCTGGGGTGAGAAATCCCAAAAGGTGGCTATGGGGAAAGTCATGCCACATAATGGGCTTCCTAATCAACCATATCAGAATTATACCTCCTAATAACTTTAATAAGGTTCTACAAAGAAAATGTCAATCTGTACTTCATGATAAAAGCAAAGGTTTGTATGCTTATAACTCATGAACAAATGCAAAGGCACCATAGGAATGCAAGTTGTCTTATGCAATGTGGCCATGTAAATGAAAAATGTAAAATTTGAAAGAAATGTTCAAATGAGTCAAGTGTTAAGTTCATGTGAGGTCTATAACTTAGGGAACATTCTGTCTAATGTCTCGTCTCCATGAGAGTACCCATCAAAGAATATAATATTCACAACTTAGGGGATGCAGTGTGTTTCATCAAGCCACCAAGAGGAATGTAATATACTAAGATAGGTCACGCTTATGAAGGACATCATACCCAATGTCATCCACAAAGTGACAAAAAAATTGTATAAAGTAACAAGAAAAATACTAAGAACCAAGAAAAAAGAATAATGAAATGAATAATTCCAATATTCCCCTTGACTTTAATGGAATAATACACATTATTTTGTGTGAGTAATTACTTTTAAATTAGCAAAAAGAAAAATGAAAAAAAAGAAATAAGACATGAGAGCCAACTTGAAAGCCCCATGCTAAGTCGATAGCTTCAAGTAAGGCTATGTGGATGGGCCAAAAGAAAAAAGAAGCAAAAGAAAGAGGGGTTGCCCTAAAAAGCAACACACCAAACACATAAGGGATCTATGGATTTTGGGTCAATATGTTCGTTGCTGCAATATTTTTATGAAAGAGCTTAGAACTGTCATCATTCCCCAAAGCACATAGAATTGGAAGAATGACACAAAGAGTGAAATAAAAAGGAAAATAAAGTCTATTTTGGGTCAACATGGAAGAGACATTATGGTCTCAATTATTTGCATCATCCCCAAAAAAGAAAAACACACAAGCAAAGAAAGAGAAGGAAAATAAAAGGAAAATATTTTGGTCAACATGAAGGATACATTCTCACTTCAATGTCTTTGCACTCCAAAAAGGAGAACACACAAGAAAATACAAAAGTGAAAAGGAAAAATGGACCCTAAATTGGTTCAACATGGAAGAGACATAGAATTTCTATGCTTTGCATCATCCCCAAAAGGAAAATACAAAACAAAATTCAAAAAGGACCTTTGGGTCAACATGGAAGAGACATAGGGCATCTCTGAACACTTCTTGTGTCACCCCAAAAGGAAACAAAAAATGGTGTACCTATTATTATAGAATAATAGAGGTTCAAATAGAGGAAGTGTACAAAGAGAGATAATATCAAACACACGTTAAGGGGGGACACAATACACACATAAAATCACACCAAAGAAAAAGAAAAGGAAAACATACAAAGGCTAGTAAGGAAAATGCAAGTCAACCATCTAACAAGTCATCCTCCTCCAAATCATGTTCAATGTATTACGAGGGCAGTTGACTATTCAAAGGAAGAATGGAAAGTGTTGAACTAGGGTAAGTACCCGTGTTCTTCTACTCTATGTAGAAGATTTATCTTTTAAGCTCATGGAAGAGGAAAATAAAGAATTCAAATCATTATGCAACTCTTCATCTATTTTAGATATCTCCTCATCATCATCATCATCACCCAAATTAATCACGACGGGAGGATGGAGGGTAATTTCTAAGGAGGGGTGTATTAGGAGTTGCAGTTGTTGTATTTGGTCATTTTGTTGTGATTAAGGGGGAGGGTCATTATTTATTGCTTCAGTCAAAGGTGGGGGTTGGTCTGTTGTTGGTTTTCATTCGATGAGCAAGGGAGACAATGAGGGATGTTCATGCTTCCTAGCAATCATAAGTTTCTTTTTGATTCTATTTTGAAGCTATGTGGGTGTAAGAGTGGATTGAGCAACTATAGGCTCCTTTTCTTCTTGAGGAGGAAGAATGGAAGGAACCAAAGTAGATGGGTCAATCACTTTCTCTTTTTTCTTTTTCTTTATAAACTTTTTTAATGTGAGGTGACATGATGGGGTTGGTTTTGTTATCTCTTTGACATTTAAACAATGAAGATACAGATTTTATTATTGGTTGCTCATGAGGTTGAACTATTTGTTTGAGTTCAAAGTTAGGTTGAAGCATTGTCTCATCAAGGATGGGAATGGAGGAAGTGTCTTGGGATTGGTTGCAGAGGGACAACTTGGAAATTTTATGTACCTTAAACTTTTGATGGTAATGAAAAATAAATATTTATGAGGCGTGATGGGCTCCATGGGCTCTGGCCAGTAGGATCCTAAGGTGAAATTTCCTTTAGAAGATAAGGGATTAAAGCCACTATGGTTAATAGTAAATATGTCATTGTCATGCAGAAACTTTAAACATTTGTGGAATGATAGAGAATAAAACATCCATAGATGAAACTGATCAGATTGTGGAATGATAGAAAATGTAACATACAGTGTCTTATGACCTATTTGTAATGGAAGAATGATGAATATGGTTGTAGGGAACACAAACCCATTATGTGTTTTTATCCATGCTCTTGGTTTGTCATAGTTATCTTGATAAAGATGATGTAAGACCAAAAACTCTTCTGTGATCACATTCTCACCATAGGCAAGATTTATGAGTATCCCATTAGTGGGTTTATCATAAATACGTCTAGCTACATATAAAGAGGACCATCAGGAAGATTTTGAAGAATATCTTTAGAAGTTCAAGTAATATCAAGAATTTTTTTAGTTGGGCCCTTACGAGGGATGACATTTATCGCCCCCACCATTTCATCATTAGGATTAATAGAGGGTGTATTAGGATGTTTAGTCTCTTTATTAACAATCATCACATCATTGCTTTTAGTTTCACTAGCCTTGAAAAATGACATGTTATGTTTAGGAATGGGGTCGGTAAACATTTGTAAATTCTAGTTGGATGGTGCAACAGATGTGGGTATGTGAAAGATCATGATGGGCCAAAAAGTGGAAATATTATGGGTATTTGTAGGGTATGTGGCTGACGACTTTTTTCTAACCCAAAATTGATGAAACGAAAAGGATTTTTACAGGAGATTCTCAACTTTCCACCAATATAAATTTTGCTTTAATTTGAATTTAATAAATAATTATTATTTATTTTCTATTAGAATTACCATCAAAGTCCCGCATCAATAGGCTGATTGAAAAACATCTATAACTTTCAAATGGTATATCACTTGTTGAATCCAAAGAATGCGCCACATTTTACGCTTCACATACTATAGATTAAAACAAATAAAAATCATAAGTTAATTATTTACCTAGAAAAAAATTACAAAAATTGGCATCACATTCTATTATGAAGTCCCTCTACTTATATATAAAATCTTATAAAAAAAATATTATCATTTTATTATGGTTAGGTGGTCAAACAAACACCTACTTATTTTTTCCTCCTTGAAATTAAGTACTACTTTTATTGAAATTTCTAATTTTCACCAAATAGATTTTATTTATTTTAAATAAACCTAGTAGCGGAAACTACATTCAATTTTCTATAGATTCTATTGTTACATATTTTTTAAATAATATAGATAAATTTCTTATTCAAATTTTACATCACCCTTGTCCTAACACTCATTTTTTTGAATTTTTTTCCACTTAAGGGTTGTTTTTTCCATGATGATCCTACACATACCAATGTATTGCCTTTAACATTAACATTGAAAATAGATAAATGACCATAATCAATGAGGTCTTGTATTATGTGTTTATGATGCTTACATTGCTCCATTTCATGTCTATTTTGTCTATGAAAATGGAAATAAGGATTAGGTTGGAAAGTTGGAGGCAGTGATTTTGTTGTATCTAATGGTTTAATAGGAGGTAAAGAAATAATTTGTTGTTGTATAAGTTAGGTCATGGTGTTATGAAGGGAATGGGGTAATGGTGTAAACTATCATTTAGGGTCCCCATAACTATAAGGGATCATCACTTTAACAAGTGACACTTGGTTATTTATAGGTTGAGGTGGTTGTGGAGGTTGATGTGAAAGTGGGTAAAGAACAAGTTGACGTTGAATGATGTATTAGCATCTTTTTTTTTATTGCCCACAAAAAACCTTAGTGGATGCCTTGTGTGAGATGAATTCCTCGAGAGCTTCATCTAACATACTCAAGTAAACACTACTAAAAGGTTTGCGAGACAAGTTTTCATTGAGTGGTGTAGGTTTGTCATCACAAGTCTTAGTGGATGAAATTAGTGAGAGGAAACCTTGTAAGGTTTCTTCTAATCTATCCTAGTCATCACTATGAAGAGGTGTGGATGATATGGTTGTCCTAAAATGAAGCATCATTTTGATTGGTTCATTTGATATTGTAAAGTTTTTATTGGATTTTTCTGATGAATTTGATTTAAATGAGCTAGGAACTAATGTTGAAAATGAAAATTGTAAAAATATAATGCCATCTATTATTTCCATTAAAGTAAATAGTAAGGATGCAAATGATTCAAGTGGAGTAATAAATAACTATCCAAAAAAAAAAGAAATCACTGAATCTAACATGAATTTCATAGATGGGAAAGAAAATGTTGAAAACAAAAATGAAAAATTGACACTAGGACTAAGTTGCCTAAGGTGGCGAATTAGTTCAATTAGGCTAATTTTTGAAGTTTTTCAGAATTTTCTGATAGATATTGATGTATTTAGTACTGTGTCATGCAAATCTACACTATAAATGCATAATTTCACTATTATGCAATGAAATGGAATGCAATAAAGGAAGCTAAAATGAGCTTTTCACTAGTGAAGGTTTAAAAACCATATGATGCAATTTAAAAAATGCAATTCCTAATGTAATGCAAAATGAAACCTAGGATGCAATGGGAATCATAATTAAGGATGTTCAAAAAGTCAGGTTTGGGATTCACAAAGTAACTTCTAGATATTTTTATATTTTTATGATTATTGAGTCTCTTATATTATTAATTTATTATTTTATCCTTTTCATGATTATATCATATAAATTATTAGCTTGTATATGATGATTTTTTATTTTGCAAACAATGCTTTGCTCCTCCTAGGTTTTTCACCTAAAAAGGAGAAAGGGGATGAATGGGATCCAAAATGAAAGGGTTTACACTCAATATTAATGTAAATGCAATGTAATATGCCTAATTATGATGTTCTAATGTTCTAATCTGAGAATGAAATGATCTAATGATGCAAAACCTAAGAAAAGTAACTTGTTTGAAAACATAGTGTGATATGAAAAAAAGTGAAATAAATATAATAAATGACAAAATGAAGATGCAAAATAGAAACTATGCACCTAAAAATTGATGAGGAGCTGACTGGAGATTGCAGAGACCACTGAAATTTTAGAAATTTTGAATTTTGAGGCAACTAGGACACTTACGCCAGGCTGTACGACTTAGTCCCAAACCAGGGAAACTATCCAAAAGGCTGTTTCTACAAAAAGGGTATCTAAAACTGCAAAAAATTCTAAAAAGGCAGTGCAGTGGGACTAAGTCGGCACTATGGGTGACTTAGTCCACTTTGAATTCTCTACAAATCTGAAAGTGGAAGCGAAAGCCAACAACCTACACTCTACATTTTGAAGGAAAACCGGATCTAAATCTTTGAAAAACCTTGCAAAATAGAAGATAAATTGGTTTCTAAAGGGGGGTTTTCCTTGGTCAAATCCCTAGTTGGTAATTAAACTTTGTGAAAGATAAAATCTGCATAAACCCTAGCCCTAAGTGTGTCTAAGAATAGGAAAATCTAAAAAATGAGATAAAACCCTATTCTAATGTGGTAGAATAAGATGAGCAAATGGCACTTGAATGATGTAGGACTTAAATGGAAGAAGCCCTCCAACTCTTCAAATGGATGTAAATTATATGAAAAATGTAATGCAAACCTTAATTCTGAAGATAAGAAGAACATGGAAGATGGAATCACTTTAAAAAAAGGTCATTAGGTGTGATTTGATGGCTAGTTGCGTCTCTTCAACCTATATTTCTCCTTGATTCACCATAGGAATCCATGATCAACCCTTTGGAATGTGAGATCTTAAGCAAAAATTGAGCTTGAAGACATACAAAAACCCTAGTTTTCCACCCTAAAGCTTCAACTTTGCTGCAAAATGCTATTAAATCTTCTTGTGTAAGATACTTTTTCTCTTGAATTTTTATTTTTGCTTTGTAAAAGTGACCAGGAGATGTGAAAAATGACCTAAAATGTGTATTTATAGGCATCAATACCTAATTTTCCTATTATTTAGACCTAAGAGGCCAACATCCACTAAAAAATTAAATTGAATTAATGAAATTCCCGCTCAAAAGTGGAAAATACCCCAAAAGGGACTAATTCACCTAGGGTTTTTTTGGTAGGTTTCATGAAATTTGAGTGGTTTGTAAGGCATTTGTTAGGATTTATGTGGTTTATTAGTGAATTAGGCCTCAAAGTCCAAAATCATGAGCATTAGGGGCTTATAAATGCAATTTTAAGGGGTGAATGATACAAGATGTCTAAAGTAGGACCTAGTTTTACCACAAAATTTTCTATTTCTTCAAGAGTATACAATTTTTTCCAACATATTAAACCCCAACTTTAGCGCCCATTTGACTCTACGTGCATATGCAAGCAAATGTATTCTAAACAGTGCACATTACTTTATAAAAGGATACACATTCAAAAGTCGAGAGAATGAAAGCCCCAATGTAGTTATCTACAAAACTACAGGATTAGGAACCACATCCTGCAACACAAATTCATTAGTTGTCCAAAAATACTTTTTGCTAGCTACCAAAAATCAAATTCAAGGGTAGATGTATGCCCCCCCTTGATTTCACTTGCTTTACGAAGGTGGAATCAAGGTAGCAATCTAGCCACGTCAAACCAAAAATATCATATCAAAGGACATATCCAAGTACCATGTCGCATAACAATAGACATATTATGATGTTGAGTGTGGAAGCACAATTCCAACACATCAAACCACATCAAAAATGGAGTTCCCTAGCTCTCATTATGTTATGTTGAATAAAAAGCAATGCCTAAGATAGAAGAATCCCTAATTCATTGCATAGTAAAAATAAACAAAATTAGGTTAAAGAGGTAAAGGAAAGTAATTTTTCACTTACTATTTCATTTTACCTTCTTGTAGTGTGAGAGTGACGAGTGAGATGAAAAATTTTGAGCATATGAGGGTACATACCTACATGATTGGGCATTCTTTGAGACCAAGTGGCTCGTGGTGAGTTCAACAAGAGGTGAGTTTATTCTACAATCTTTGGTTTGTGATTTTGTAATGAATTAATGATTTTTGAGGTATATCTAGGTGAACTTAGGATCTTGGAAAAAAAAAGTTTGTAAAGTATCCCCTTTTTTTGCAAAGTGTCCCTTTTTTTTTGCAAAGAGTCCCTTTTGTTCGCAAAGTGTCCTATTTATTCACAAAGTGTCTCGTTTCCTTGTAAAGTGTCACAAAAGAGTTCGAAACTATCTAGGGCCTTTAAGAAAGAACACTTGCATGATGAAAAATTAAAGGTGCAAGATGAGTTTTAGAGTATATTTGTGTAAATTTGATATGTGCTTGCTCGAGGATGACAACAATTTGGAGGGAGACAGTTGAGTTTCCTGAAAGATCTAGCTCCAACACTATGAGTAGAGGAGATGAAGCATCTGCAGGCTATGGGCATCTATTGGGCATATCTTATGCCTCCTATGAGATACCACAATGCCATGTTTATGGCTCTCTGTGAGTGATGGAATGCAAATACATGCACTTTTCATCTTCCTATGGGAGAGATGACGATCACACTGGAGGATGTATACTAAATTCTACATATGCCGATTTGAGGAGAGTAATTATATTTCCATAGATACCACACCTTCCATCAGTAGATAACTGATTTATAGTATTGTTTAGATGGTCTAGTTCATGATGCACGAGTTAGAAGATAGATTGATTTTTCCATGTTATTACATTGATGGGAACTAGTGGTTTGATGGATTATGATGCACACTGTAGCACTAGTTCTCGTCCTTGATGGTCAGGGTGGGCACCTTGAGGGACTACTAGTCCACATGATTTGAGGGATGGCAGAGTAGTAGACAATATACACCTGGGGTTGGAGTATCCTGGCACATCTCTATTATGATCTAGGATGATTTTTATTCCAAGAGGTGGATAGTATGGTGCATAGCACACTTCTATCTATAGGTATGGATCCTAGAGCACATTACATGTACCAAACCAGTTGGCTTTCCATGCGAGATAGTAGTAGGGTATACTTGAGCTTTCAGCTATCCTCTATAGTGAGTATGGTAGTATGGTGATTTTCAGTTTTGGATGGTACGATTTCATTGACTTGATTAGGATGAGGTCCTTTGGAGACATTATGAGCTGACATTATAGTGGCTAGATTATACCAAATAGTTGAGGAGGATGCAGATTGATAGATTTTTGGTTGGCCATCATTACCATGTAGTACAACCATTCTACTACAATCAAGTCATGCAACAATTTGGACAGGTGCAGACACCACCCCAAACACGATCCTCTTTTAGGAGATCAACATGGAGTTCATAGAGACCGGGTGATATTGTGTGACTCATGCTTGAGCATGTAGACAAGACTGATTATGATGGTTTTAATCATGACTAGCCACCATTCTCTGATGCAAATGATGGTTGGTACCACAATTGAGCATGAGGAGTGGTTGAAAATGACTCGACCATCACTAGTATTCCCAATGGATGAGCCACTAGAAGATGCAGAGCCACTACCAGATGATGGAGATGAGTAGGAGGATAGGGCCGATGGGACACACTACAGGCTTGTCGATATATTTACTAATGTGATTGATGATGAGTATGATGAGGAGGTAGATCCAAATTATAAGGATCAAGAGGGAGATGAGGAGGATGTGGAGGAGTATGAGGAGGAGGATTAGAGGAGGACCCACCCTTGATGAGGTAGTAGCTGAGGACCATCATGAGGGGGGGAGATTCCTCTCCCATCCATAGGATGAGGTCATGAGTAGTAGCTATAGCTGTTACTAGTACTCATATCTGAGGGGAGGCTAGCACAACCTCCATGCCCCTAGTATATGATGACATTGAGATTCCTCAGTTGACCCATGATATAGGTAATGATATTTTATTTTATGCATGTACTTGAGTGATTATGTTACTATATATATATATATATCATGGTGATGTTTATTGATTGTGTGATGTTTCTACCTTGCAAGAGTGACAAGAGACTGGCAGGAGTTCTATCGTTAGGCTACTGCAAAGATAGTAATTGCATCCATTGACGAGGAGACAAACCCTGGTTAAGTGCTCCCACCTATCGTGGAGGAGGAGCTAGAGTCACTCAGACCTTTTGTGAGACTACATGTAGTTTATGAGAGTGTAAGGAGATGACTCCATCAGACCGAGACTATAGGAAAGTCATCCCAGATGCCAACAAAGATGAAGATATTACATTTAGAGATAGCACAACTATGAGAGGAGAGAGATGTGGCCCTTGGGTGAGCACAAGGTGTTGAGTGTGCACTCAGATTTGGTGGATCACGATCATGATCACACATGACTGTCTCACAATGTCCAGGTACCAAATCATGAGCACTAGATGTGAAGGGGTCTAGTTCTCACAGACCTTGGTGATGTTATATTCAATGATGACATGCACACAAAACTTGGGATATACATATATATAGAGAGAAGAATTTTATGTTTTATGATTTGTCTAAATGTGATTGAATGTTAAATGGAAATGTGATTAATTAAATTGCCTTGGCAAGATTACTTTAATTAATGTCTTCATGATTTTACATATTGTAGTTTCATTTTAGATACAACATGATGATTGAGTATGTTATGCTAAATTAAATTTAACTTATCACAACACACAAGATAAATTTGAATAGCATGAAGCCTAAAGGTATTATAAATAATCAATTTAGTGTTCAAGACAAACCTTCAAGAGAGTTGTAAAAAATGAAGCAATGTGAAATCACATAAGGAAGGATCCCATAACGTTTAACGACACTTTTTTATAATTCATACTATTCAAAAGGGATTAAACATAATGCCGATGCTTTTTTCGACAACATAGGGTCCTAACCAATTAGGATTGAATGTTATGCCTTCATTAGGGTCAACATTGAAATTACACTAATTTGTAGATAGAACTAAGTCACCCATGTCAAATGTGTGAGGGATGACATTGAGATTGTAATAATGTTGTTGCCTTTTGCAATAAGATTGAAGATGCACAAGAGCATTAATACAGTGTTCATCAATCATTTCAAGTTGATGTAATTGTTTTGTCTTATAGGTGTTATTGTCAATCAAACCTTGAAGAGCAATCTGTAATGTTCATATTTCTAACTCAAATGGAATGATTTCCTTAGTACCATAAACTAGGTTATAAGTTGTGGATCCAGTGGAGGAGTGAACACTTATGAAATAAGCCAAAAGTGCACAATGTAGTTGTGTGTGCTAGTCCTTGTGATTGTTGTTAATAGTTTTCTTTAAAATTTGTTCAAGGACTTTATTAGTTGACTCAGCTTGACCATTAGATATTGGGTAGTAAGGTGTCATAAAATGGTGTTGAATATATAAAGTTTCCAAGAACGTCTTCACATAATTATTCTTAAATGGTGTGCCATTATCAGAGACTAATGAAAAAGAAAGCCCAAAATGAGCAATTATGTACTCAAGGATAAATCTACAGATTACCTCAGTAGTCATAAATCAAAGAGGAATGAACTCTACCCATTTTGTGAAATAATCAGTTCCAGTGATGATAAACATATGTCTAGTAGAAGATGGTGGGGATATTTTTCCAATTATATCTAGCCACCATTCAAAGAATGACCAAATAGGGATTTGGGCATGGAGCTCAGAAGTAGGAGCATGAAATAAATGACAATGTTCTTGAAATTTATGACATCCCTTAACATATGCATAACAATATTTTCCCATATTTTTCCAATAATAACCCACATGAATGAGGTTTTGTGTGAAGCTCTTTGCACCGAAATGACTGCCACAACTTCCACCATGAGCCTATTGGAGTGCCATATTAATTTTAGAATCCTTAAGGAATCTGAGTAAAATGTTGTCAAAGGACTGTCAAAATAACACATTGTTAAGAATTATGTACTTGGTGGCTAATTTTTTTAGATGAGCATGGGTGTTACTTGCTATATGTTTAGGAAGGGTACCATATTTTATATAATTATAAATAGCATCATACCATTCACTCTAATTGTCCTTGGTTGCAAAAAATGCAGAAAGAGTGATATGAATGATTGAAGGCTTCATGATGGGATGAAAAATGAATATAATATCTTGTGAAGGATTGAAAGGGGATATAAGAGAAGGAACACTAGCCATTGCACCCACATGTCTATTATCTTTTTGTGAGATGTTGTCGATGGTGAAGGAGTTAAATTTCACCAACAAGGACATTGTGATATATTTATATTTGGATAAATTATCATGTTTAGTTTGATAGTCACCATTTATTTGTTTGATTAATAATTGCAAGTCACCAAAGATCCTGATGTATGTAATGCCCATAATTAAAGCAACACATATTTGAATGATTAAGGCCTCATATTCAATAGTGTTATTCATACATAGGAAATTCAATCGATATGATAAGGGAATAGGTTTTCCTTCAGGTGGAATTAATATTATTCCAACACCTGAACTTGTTCTACACTTAGATCCATCAAAATATAATGTCCATGTAGAAATACTAGTTGTAAACACGTTGTCCATGTGCGGATCATGATCGACCAAAAGTGGCAATATGGGTATTTGTAGGGTATGTGTCGACGATTTTTTTACCAAAATTGATAAAGAAAAGGGTTTTAGAGGAGATTCTTAGCTTTCCACCAATATAAATTATGCTTTAATTTGAATTTAATAAATAATTATTATTCATTTTCTATTAGAACTATGACTAAAGTCTTAATCAGTAGGCTAATTGAAAAACATCTATAACTTTCAAATGGTATCACATTTTTTGAATCTAAAACATGCATCACATTCTATGCTTCACATAGTATAGGATTAAAAAATAAAAAAAAAAATAAATTTCATGAAGTTTTCACCAAGTTAAGGTGGTCTTATTACCAGTTTTTTATATTTTTTAAAATTTGTAATAAAAATTCATAATTAATTATTTACTTGGAAAAAAATTACAAAAAAATATGCATCACATCTAGACATGATTCCTCTAATTATATATAATATTATAAAAAAATATTATTATTTTATTATGGTTAGGGTGGTCAGACGATTAACTACTTATTTTTCCCTCGAAATTTAAGTACTATTACCAAATAGATTTTTTTTTTTAAAATAAACCTAGTAGTTTAGAAACTCCATTCAATTTTCTACAGATTATATTCTTATATATTTTTGAAATAATATAGATAACTTATTCAAATTCTTTTACGTCAAGTTTCCTAACACTCTATTTTTCTAAATTTTTTTTGCCACTTAAAGGCCTATTTTTTTTCCATAATGATCTTGCATATCTGTTGCCATTAGGAAAAAAAAAAAATCACACAGTAGCTAAGAGAGAAGGGGATCAACTAAATGGTCGGTCAAGGATTGTCCTTTAATTTTTTTTGCAAAAAAAAAAAAAGGTCTAACTCAGTTAACAACATAACCCATTTAGGTAGACGTCATGATAAGTTTTTTTTATTGAAAAGATGTTTGAGAGGATCAAATTTTGTCATGACTTGTATTTTTGCATTTAGTAATAATGTCACAATTTACTAGTAGTGAATACAAGGGTGAAATATTTCTTTTTATTGGCATATATTAGGTTTCATAATCGATTAGGGTTTGACAAAATGTAATAAATAGGATGTTCTTTTCCATTATCATCTTTTTGAGCTAACAATGCTGCAAGAGCATTAACAAATGCAACAATGTAAAGGATGAATGGTTTATTGGGAATAACAAGCTATAAAATAGGTGGAGTTACAAGGCATTTGTTCAAACTCTCCAATGCCTATTTACAATCCTCATTCTAATCAGAAGGCACATGGGTATGTGTAGGATCATGATGGG
The DNA here is from genome assembly GCA_007258455.2 of Sequoia sempervirens. Classification (NCBI taxonomy): domain Eukaryota; kingdom Viridiplantae; phylum Streptophyta; class Pinopsida; order Cupressales; family Cupressaceae; genus Sequoia; species Sequoia sempervirens. The sequence continues at coordinate 19,422 of VDFB02137738.1, forward strand.
AAAAAAAGTGGCAATATGATGGGTATGTGGTAGATGACTATTTTTTTACCCAAAATTGATGAAACAAAAAGGGTTTTTAAAGGAGATTCTAAGCTTTCCACCAATATAAATTATTCTTTACTTTGAATTTAATAAGTAATTATTATTCATTTTCTATTCACATTACAACTAAAGTCTTGATTGATAGGTTGATTGAAAAGCATCTATAACTTTCAAATATCACATTTTTAATCCTACATGTGTCATTCTATGCTTCATACTATAGGATTAAAAAAAAGACAAATAAATTTCATGAAGTTTTGACCAAGTTAAGGTTGTTGTACATACATACGTGTTTTATATTTTAAATAAAATTGTAATAAAAATCATAATTAATTATTTACTTGGAAAAAATTACAAAAAAATGCATCACATTGGAGCATGAGTCCTCTCTTATATCTAAAATCTTATAAAAACATATTATCATTTTATTGTGTTTAGGGTGGTTAGACGACACCTACTTCTTATTTTTTCCCTAAAATTTAAGTACCATTGCATTGAAATTTAAAATTTTCAACAAACAGATCTTTTTTAAACATACCTGGTAGTTTAGAAACTACATTCAATTTACATCAGATTCTATTATTACACATTTTTTAAATAATATAGATAACTTATTCAAAATTTTATGTCAAGTTACCTAACTTTGATTTTTCTAATTTTTTTGCCACTTAAGGGCCTATTTTTTCCATGATGATCCTGCACATACCCAGATCCTTCTTGAGGAGATGTGTGAAAGGTAACATTATATTAGCTCAATAAGTGACAAAGTGATAGATGGCTTGGATTCATCCTTATAATGTGCATAATTGAGAAATATTGCGAGGAGGTGGTATGTAATGATAGCATCAATTTTCTTTATATCCACCTCAATGCCTCTGTGAGATATGATAAACCCTAAAAAATTTCCACTATCTACTCCAAAGACACACTTTTTCAAATTGAATCTCATTTTGTATATATGCATTCATTCAAAGATCTGGCAAAGGAAATTCACATTCTCTTGTTGTCATAAGGATTTGGTGAGGATGTCATCAACATAATTTTCTAGAATTTTATGTATGTAATCATGACATATTAATGTCATTGCTCTTTCATAAGTTGTGCCTACATTCTTTAGTCCAAAAGGCATCATAACTAAAAAAATGTTCCCCAAATAGTTGTGAATGTTGTCTTGTATTGATCTTGTGGGTTGATGAAGATTTCAATATAACCAGAAAATCCATCTATGAATGAAAATACAACATGTCCAACAATTGAATCCACAATCATGTCAATATTAGGAAGTGGAAAATCATCTTTTAAGGATTCTTTATTTAAATCAGGAAAATTTGTACATATCCTAATACGATTATTAGGTTTACCAATTGCAACAATATTTGAGATCTAAGAAGAATAATCAATAAGGAAAATGAAACCTATGTCAAGGAGGTTTTCAAGCTCTCATTTAACATGGAAAACTATCTTAGGATTAATTTTTCATATCTTCTTTTGAATAGGCTTAGCATCATTTGCAAGAACAATGTTATGTGTGACTATTTTTGTGTCTATTCCTAGCATATTGAAATATTTCAAAGAAAAAATTTCAAGAAAATCATGGATTAGAAGTGTAGTATCCTCTTTTTCTTCATCATCAAGGTACTTCCCAATATTAATGACCTTTTATGTATTATTTATGTCCATTGATATATCAATTGTATCTCCTGGGGGAGGGCATTCAACTTAGGAAACTCAGGATCGTATGGTTCCATAGTTTTCTTATTAACATCGGTATTTTGTGGCTTAGAATTTATCATAGTGTAGGTAGCATTGTGTTTAGAGGAAGATGGTTTATCAATAGTACCTAACATTTGTTTCAAAGCTTCATCACTTTCAACATACTCCCAAGATGGTGGAGAATTCATATCAAGAAATTCAAGATGTTTGAGTGTAAGTGTAGTTCTTGATTTACATGTGATGGTGTTGATATTTAATGAGGGTCGTTGAGTTTCTTTTGTAGTCTTAGAAAAGGAATATCATAAACTTGTCTTTATGCCTTGTGTATTAAGCTCAATAGGGACATGAATGCCTTGTTCATGTTTTCCATATCCTTTACCATTGTACCCTAACTGTTTCATAAGCTCATAACCATGTCAATAAAGTTTGTCCATTTCCTTGGGATTGGGTGGTTGCTAATAATCCATCTCACCAAAATTTGTTGTCTAAGATGTGTGTCCATCCAAGGGAGGTGAGATAGAGGAAGGGGAAGATTCTTGTGAATTATGAGTGGACATAATTGTTGGTTGCTATTTTTCTTTCCCTCCTTGCAAGTAATTATGTATTCATCCATGAATGAAGGAGTAAATTTCAATGTTCCCCAATCATCCTTGAGCAATGTAGACAAAGATTATGTTTCTTTTTTATTGGTATAAAGAGGGTCAATATGAGAGCTTGGAATTAAAGTATTTAGAATACTTGTTGTTCCTTTTTCAAGTTGCAAACAACTCTTAGGCTCGGGGTCTGGCTCAACTTGATATACTTTTTTGTTATAGACTTATTTCATTATGCGATGAAGAGTTGAAGGTATCATGTGCATCTCATGAATCCCTGTCCTTCCTAAGAGAATATTATATGCAGGATCATAGGGAATGACATGAATAAGAGTTTGCAAGGTAACCACTCTGACTATTATAGGTAAAGTGATTATACTGAGCAGTTGTTTTGTTGTGTTGTCCAATCCTTTGATAGATAAGGAATCAAATTTAATTTGTGATTTATACACACATAACTGATCAAGTAGTTTCACACTGCACATGTTGAGGGAAAAGCCATTGTCAACAAGGGTTCACTTAATGCCTATTGCATTATATTGGGAAATGATGAAGGGAGCTCATACTGATGAAAGGTAATCTCTACATTAGCTATATTTATTCCTTTTAGAAGAGCTACCACATTATTTTTGTTTGTACCAGGAGGAACCTCTAGTTGTTGCAAGGTTGTTTGGAGCATTGAATGATAATTGGGTGAATTTTGAAGAAGATCCCAAAGGGATATCTTGGCAGGGGTATTCTTAAGTTGGTCGATGAGATCATACACTCTAAGGCATGAATTTAGGCTAGGAGCGCTAGATAAAATAGGATTTGGTAAAAGTAAGGAGGTTGGAGGAGGTTGTTGGGGTTGATGATTGTTTCTACTATAGTGTGTGTGTAACAACATCATGATGTGGTGGATAAAGGGTAAAATCAAGTTGAGGTGGAGGTTGAGGTTGATGTGAAAGTGGGTAAAGAACAAGTTGAGGTTGAATAACATTAACATATTTTATTTTATTTTTCCCACAACAAACCTTAGTGGATGGCTTGTGTGAGATGAAATCCTCAAGGGATTCATCTAACATAGTCAAGTTATCACTACAAAAAGTTTTTGGAGACAAGTTGTCACTAAGTGTTGTAGGTTTACCATCACAAGTCTTAGTGGATGAACTTAGTGAGAGGGAACCTTGTAAGGTTTTATCTAATCTATCTAAGTTATCACTATGAAGAGGTGTGGATGATATGATTGTCTTAAAATGAAGCATCATTTTGAATTGTTCATTTGATGTTGTAAAGTTTTTATTGGATTTTCTGATGAATCTGATCTAAATGAGCTAGGACTTGATGCTAAAAATGAACATTGTAAAAATCTAATGCAATCTATGATTGCCATCAAGGTAAACAGTACATATGCAAATGATTCAAGTGCAATAGTAAATAACTGTACAAAAGTAGAGCAATGACTAAATCTAACAAGAATTTTAGAGATGGGAAACAAAATGTAGAAAACAAAATGTAAAATTGACCATGGGACTAAGTTACCCAAGGTGACAAATTAGTCCAATTAGGTTAGTTTTTAAATTTTTTATGGATATTGATGTATTTAGTATCGTGTCATGCAAATATACAATATAAATGTTGAATTTCACTATTAGGCATTGAAATGGAATGCAATAATCAAGATAAAATGACCTTCTCACTAGTGTAGTTTTAAAAACCGAAGGACATAATTTAAACAATGGAATTCCCAATTCAACGTAAAATGAAACCTAGGATGTAATGGGAATCAAAAGTGAAGATGTTGAAAAAGTTAGGTTCACCAAAAGGTAAATGATGATTTTGGACTTGCTAAGCAATTCTTTGCTCCTCCTAGGTTTTTTGCCTAAAAAGGAGAAAGGGAATGAATGAGATCCAAAATGAAAGTTTTTACCCTAAAGATTAATGTAAATAGAATGTATTATGCTTAATTATGATGTTCTAATGCTCTTTTCAGAAAATGAAATGATCTAATGATGCAAAATCTAAGAAAAGTAACTTTTTTGGAAACACAATGTGATATCTAGAAAGTAAAATAAATGTAATAAATGACAAAATGAAGATGCAAAGCATAAACTATGCACCTGTAAATTGATGAGGAGTTGAATGGAGATTGCAGAGACCATTGAAATTCTAGAAATTTTGATTTTTGAGGCAATTGGGACACTTACACCATGATGGGCGACTTAGTCCCACACTAGGGAAACTTCTTAGAAGGTTGTTTCTACCAAAACGGTATCTGAAACTGCAAAAATTTCTAAAAAAGTAGTATAGTGGGACTAAGTTGCCACTATGGTTGACTTAGCCCACTTTGGATTTTCTTCAAATTCAAAAGTGGAAACAGAAGCCCACAACTTGCACTTTGCTTTTTGACAGAAATCCAAATTTGAATCTTTGAAAAACCCTGCAAAATAGAAGATAAATTGGTTTCTAATGGGGATTTTTCCTTGGTCAAACCCCTAGCTGGTATTTAAACTTTGTGAAAGATAAAATCTACATAAACCCTAGCCCTAAGTGTGTTTAAGACTAGGAAAAGTTGAAAATGAGGTAAAACCCTATTCTAATGTGCTAGAATAAGATAAGCAAATGGAACTTGAATGATGCAAGACTTCAATGCAAGAAACCCTCCAACTATTCAAATGGATGTAAATGATATGAAAAATGTAATGCAAACCTTATGTCTAGAGATAAGAAGAACATGGAAGATTGAATCACTTTGAAAAAAATTCATTAGGTGTGATTTGATGGCTAGTTGCATCTCTTCAACCTAGATTTCTCCATGATTTACCATTGGAATTCATGATCAACCCTTTGTAATGTGAGATATTGAACAAAAAGTGAGCTTGAAGACCTAAAAAAATCCTATTTTGCTGCCCTAAAGCTTCAACTTTGCTGCAAAATTCTATTAAATCTTCTTCTGTAAGATACTTTTGCTTTTGAATTTTTATTTTTGCTTTGTAAAAGTGACTAGGAGATGTGAAAAATGACCTAAAATGTGTATTTATAGGCATAAATACCTAATTTTCCCATTATCTAGACCTAAGAGGCCAACATCCACTAAAAAATTAAATTGAATTGATGTAATTCCCACTCAAAAGTGAAAAAGACCCCAAAAGGGACTAAGTTGCCACCTTGGGTGACTTAGTCCCACCAGGGATTTTTTTGGTGGGTTTCATGAAATTTGAGTGGTTTGAAAGGTATTTGTCAATATTTATTTGGTTTTATGAGTGAATTAGGCCTCAAAGACCAAAATCATGAGCATTAGGAGCCTATAAATGCAATTTTAAGTGGTGAATGATACAAGGTGTCTAAAGTAGGACAAAGTTTTACTGCAAAATTCTCTCTTTCTTCAAGAGTATACAATTTTTGGCATCTCGTCTAGGCATGAGTTTCCAAAGGTATGTTGAATCATTTTTTTCTTGGGCATGGTCCTATATGATTTAGAGGAAGATTGGTGGTGTTTTTAATCTCTGAAGTTCTGAAAGTAAAGTAACTTGTAGATATTTTTATATTTTTGTGATTATTGAGTGGCTTATATTATGACTTTATTATTTGATCCTTATCATGCTTATATCATATAGATTATTACCTTTTAAATGCTTTCAATCTATATTTTTTGGCTATCATTATTCTTTTATTTTCAATCATAAGAGCTAACATGAGCGAGACCTATGTTTTCCTTATTAAATTTCATTAAATAATGATCACATTTTTACTATGTTACTACAATCTCATCATATGAGGGTATTATTCATAATTCTTCATTCTTGTTCAATATGATATCCTTTTCTCCTTACCTAAAATTATTTGCATTGTTTATATATAATGAACTTAATGGGGCATATATGATAGTAATAATCATTTAATTGTTATATTTTTTTATGACAACCACATTACTATTTCCATGCATTTCTATTTGTTTGAGGTCCTGCTAGTTAGGGTCCTCATGCATTTATATTTGTTTGAGGTTCTATTATTTTCTTATATGATATTTATTACTCTTCTCATTTTATAATTTTATTATATAGAAAGATATTTTTGAAGAAATTATTAATTAACTAGTGATTATTTTCAATGTGTGGTATATGCTACCCATTGCATGAATTTTCTATTTTACAACTCTCCAAGGGAGTGTTGATTGTGGAGAGAGTATGACTATCATCATTCATATTTTTATCCTTTTAGTGTTTATAATTTTATTGTATTTAAAGAGAGTTTTGAAGAGAGTTATAAATACCAATTATTTATAATATGTGGTACATTCTACCCATTCCATGCCTTTTATATTTTACATGTATCCAAGGTAGTTTTGATTGTGAAGATATTACAACTATCATCATTCATATTTTAATCCTTAGATTGTTAAAGGGATTTAATAAAAACATTGACTGCATGCTTATTGTTATGTGTATTATTATGGTAGTTTGCTTACACATATAAGTGGAGAAAAAATGTAGTCATGAAAGATACACCGCTATACCTTCTTCCCTTATGTTTTTGGCCCATTTCAATTATAATTCCCTTTGTACAATAAGAAATCTATAAGTGCCATATTATAATGTAAAAATCATTCTAAACCCATATCCATTTTTTCCACACCATCACTCATCTACAAGAACCAGTTTTGAGGCTTAGATCCACCAACATTGTTATAGGTAAGACTTGTAGATGTGAAGATGATTAAGGTCCCTTTCATGGCATTTGATCTAAACCTCATACATTTATAAATTAATTAAACATAAACCTTGATAATATTATTCTACTAATTTTTCTATTCCATCTTTTTAAAGGTTTGTGTAGACTTGTGTGTTATCTTTTCAATTAACAAAATTCCCCATCCATTTGAAATAAAGAGAATATATATATATATATATATATATAGTAACATTAACATGGGATCAACATAATCTCATTATTAGCTTGATTAGAATTTTAGGCATATGAAATCCATTCCTTTTATCTTCAATCTTTATTTATCATAATTAAATTAGTCTATTTAGAAGATTGAGCAATGGAGAAGAAATTATTGAGAACATTATCTCATTTACGATGCAGAGAAAACAAGCAAAGGTACATTGATGATAATTATCATATTTTTTTGTCTTATTATTTTATTTAGGTTCATTTTTCCACATTAGTCCATTTTTGCAAAATCAAATATTATTTTCTAATGTACAAGCTTGAAAAAATGAAATACAACTAGTATATAGATTCAAAGGCATTTGTCTAAAACACCCTATTTGACAAGCAGGAGGTGTAGTGAAGAAAAATATCGTCACTTACATTTTCATACTTTAACTTAGGAATTATTAGCCTTAGAATGGACCTTGTGGACTTAATTTAATGTTGTAATATATATTTATTTCTACTTTCACATTGGGTTTTGAGCCCTCTTGCATTTTTGACCATAATATCATCATTAATAGGCCCCTAAGACCCTATATTATGCATCTCAAGGCATATTTTAACCAAAATCCTCACATAGATATCAAATAAACTTAATTTCTTAATACCCTGACACTTTTTCCATCTGAAAAGGCCTAGTGGGATCCATACGCCATCCTAGGCATATGAGTCACACCCAGGTGGGACCAGGTGGGACCCATATGCCAAGTGTGGTATATGAGTCCCATTTGGCCCCCTTTTAGGGTTTTTAGTGGGAAATCTAGGTTCTAACTTCAAATTTCATGAATGTCAGCCTCTAGGATCTAATAAATGGTCATTTGCATGCATTTCTTATATAAACAAGCTTTCAAATCATTATTTCACCTAAGAAAGACTAAGAATTCATGATATAAAGTCAAGCACTCAAGTGTTAAGAATTCCAAGACTTTACAAGGTCATCAAGAGAGCATTCAAGTGTAGATTCTTCATCATTTGTTGCAACAATTCAAGATCCATCATCATGTGAAGGATACCAGGCATCAAGCATGTTATTGAGATAGTGTTGTGATGTTGCATTCAAGATCCAAGGTCAAGAATTGTTCTACACTTATTTCAAGATATAGATCTACATACTTCATGGTCATTAGAGATAGATTTTGGCACATGAATGCTTTATGGCCTTTCTAGGGTTTTTCACCTAAAAGGGTAAAGATTGGAGCCAAAATGCAATGTAAAAATTCAAGACCAATGAAATATGGATCGAATATGTCTAAATAGGATGATCTAAATGTATAAAAATAAAGAAAGATACCAGTTATTAAGTGATAACTATTGAAATGCATCTTCTTGGAAAACACATTGTGATATGTAAAAAACACCTAGAAATGAATGCAAACTATAACATAAATGAATGAAATAGAAAGTGTGCACTTGAGATCTTTTTAGAGATTGGAAATGACTTTTGAAATGCTATTGATGCTAAAAAAATTTCCTACTAGGACTCATTCGCCATTCTAGATGAATTAGTCTCAGATCTAGGAAATTGTTTCAGAGCTCGTTTCAGACAAATGGGTATCCAAAACTCTAGAAAAGCTCTTTCTGGCCTAGTAGTGGGACTCATTCACCACTAATGGTGAATTAGTCCACCTTTGAATTTTAGAAAATCCAAAAGTGGAAACCAAAGTCCTCGGTCTTCTCTTCGGTTCCTAACAAGTTTCTACCTTTGAAAGTCCGATTTCTAACACTAAAGTGACATTTTGTGGATATTTTGGCTTGTTAAACAAGGATATGTCTTCAATAAGTCTTCAATGATTCCCAAGTCTTCAAGATTTCTAAATCTACAAACACACAAGACAAGAGAGAGAAATGGTGAATATTAAGGCATGGAGGTTTGCCTTGGTCAAACCCCTTTGCAGTTAATTAAACCAAAATGAAGAAACAATGTAATGAAGCATGCAACAATGGACTTAATACCTTTACAATATGTTTGATCTTGAATTTCTACAACAAAACATGAAGAATCTACCCTTGAATGTCTTAGGAAGCTATCTTGATGACTTAGAATGCTAAAACCCTAGCTTGCTTAACTTGAAGTGGAAGATCAATGATGAATGAATGATGATATGAGTTGATTCTTGTGAATTAGGGTTTAGAGACTTGTATTTATAGGAAATTCACCTCATTTTCTTGTTAATTTGATCCCTAAGGTTGACATGGAGAAATATAAAACTTAAAATCCATTTTTTCCTATTTAAACCCTGAAAATGGCTCAAATGGGACTCATTCACCATCAAGGGTTAATGGGTACCACCTAGATGGGACTAATTCACCCCTAATGGATAATGGGTCCGACAGGGGCTATTCTACTAGTTGGAATTCCATGAAGTAATGAAATCAGGTTTCTAGATTGTTCTAGTCAATTATTTGATCAAGTTATGGCTCAAGATGCACAATATGGGGTCATAGGAGCCTATTAATGATGATGTAAAGGGTAGATAAAGCCAAGGGTACAAATTTCAATGTGAAAGTGTAATTAAATACACTTTACACCATTAAAATGAGGTCCACATAGCCTAGAAAGACACAACATCCAATGTGAATGTATAAGACACATTACAACACTATATTAGAGTTAATTTTAATTTACAAGCCCTTTAACTTGATGTGATGATGGAATTAAATATATTTTATGATGTTGAATAAAGGGGAAAAATGGGTTCAATAGTTTATTAAAGTGGCAAAGTGGGCTACAACAATTTACAACACCTTTACAAGACATCATTAAATGCATTTTGTTTAGTTTGCAAGGGTCCAAGACCTAATGTGTACGTGTAAAACACCTCACAACACTAAATCAAGGCATCATTAAGTCCAATTTGTCATCAGTTGTTCCCAAATGAAGTGAACAAAAAGGGATACTTTTTTCATGTCCGTGTAGTCATTTCATGTTAGATTGCAGATTTATAAGACATCATTCTAGGTATCATTGTTCATGTTTCATGTTTCATGTCCTTATTTCATTATCCCATTATTTGGTTTAATTACCTTAAAGGAGTTTGACCTAGGAAAACCCCTATCCTCTTACAAACAAAAATTTATCTTTCTTCTCTTTGATGTGTAATTGCAGATCTAAGTGGCTTGGAGCTCAAAGATCCCTTGAAGATTAGGTCACAAGCTTGGAGAAAGTTGTTGGAGTTGTCCCCTCATTTTCAAGATTGTTATCCTCACAAAAAATCATCTACAAGTCTAAAAATAGGGTTTCATATCAGAAAACAAGGTGTGGAAAAAAGAGAAGAGATTAGAGGGATCTTAATCCTCCAAAAAAGCACACTAGGACTGATACACCACCTTGGGTGTATGGGTCCTACTACAACCAATTTTTAGGGTTTTAGAAAATTAAGAATCCACACTGTCAGACTCCATTTTTGACACAGAAAACTCAGTCTAGGACTAAATCACCCAGACTAGCGTATGAGTCCCAATCAACATCAAAATTAGTGCTTTTAGAATTTTAGGTCCTTATTCAAGCCTCTACATGTTTCTAGGTGCACACCTTTCATCTATCAATTTTCTGTTATGATTTGCATTTCTAGGTCATTTAATTACGTCTTGTATGTCATTAAGTTTCATAATTAGATCTTATATTTCATTAGTATTTCCAAGCCCTAGCTTGAGGGTGAACCCCTCATTGGTATCTAATCCAACCCTAGGATAACTTATTGTAAGATCTATATCCCTCTCTACATTCAGATTGAAATTCTACGGTGTAGTTGAGTGTAGCAAGTGTGAAATAGGAACCCCACCCTTGTGTTATATTCCTCAAAGGTGAGGCATACTATTTTTGTTTTTGCATTTTTTTGAACCTAATGTGAACACCTCTTTTCTAATTTGGAATGCATTAGAATTCTAGATTTAGCTTGCATTGACTTTGCATTAGGTTTTCCATTAGTTAACTGGCATCTAGGGTTTCTAAATATTGTATTCTAGTGAAAGTAGCTATATGAGTGATATAGGAAATATCCTATATATTGCTAATTTATCTCGCTATCATTGATTGCTTGTGAGTTTTTAGCTATGAATCAATGATGCATGATGAGGTCCCATGTTCAAATGTGCCATCGATGTATTGTGGGGTGGCCTTTCTCAACCCTTCATCTTGTCTTGTAGAAATGTGGCAGTGCTTGATGGTCTATAAAGGGTTCTCCATGGCTAATGTGTTGTTAGCATTGCTAAGTAAATCAACGATGGGCAATAAAATTATTATGTCTTGTGATCATAGTGATGTTTATGGCTATCATAGTTTCAAATGGAGCCCCAAAACATGTATGAGCAATGGAATATATGATGAAATATTCCCCTCATTGTTGGATCTTAACACATCACAAATTTACTTTAGGTAGCATAGACCAAAGTAGTGATACACGATGTATTTCATACACGAGGTGACTAATGTGATTAAATGGTAATGTGGCAATATTATGAGGTGCCATCGCTATTTTTAAAGAAAAAGTTGTAAAAGTAGTGAGAAATGATTGAGGATGATCATTGATTGTGTTTTAAATCAAGATGATCAATGATTGTGACTCAAACTTGAGGTGGCTGTTGTCAGTTCACTCGTGCGAGCTTTCCATTGAACATTAATGGTTGATG
>VDFB02137740.1:0-23230 GCA_007258455.2 Sequoia sempervirens
TGAAATGGATTTATAAAACCAAATTGAATGAAAAAGATGAAGTTCATAAGCTTAAAGCAAGATTGGTTGTAAAGGGCTATTCACAACAGCCTGGAATTGATTACAATGAGACATTTGCACCTGTATCACGATTGGATACTATAAGAATGATTTTTAGCATTAGCAGCTCAGAATAAGTGGTCTGTATCTCAAATGGATGTAAAAGTCGAAGCTTTTAAGTGGTTATTTAGAAGAAGAAGTTTATGTGGATCAGCCACGAATTGTAAAGTGCAGGTCCAAAGACAAAGTTACAAAGTGAAAAATGCCTTTGTATGGATTGAAACAAGCCCCAAGAGCTTGGTATAGCAGAATAGACAGTTATCTTTTGTTGAATGGATTTAATAGATGTAGCAGTGAGCCCACACTGTATACAAAAATGAATGAAGAAGGTGAAATACTAATAGTATGCTTATATGTGGATGATTTAATTTTCGCGGCAGTTGTCCGATTGATACATTTCCGGCGGAACGAAAAAGAATTTGAAATGACAGACTTAGGTCTGATGAAGTATTTTTTGGGCATTGAAGTGAATCAAAATGAAAATGGTATTTTTATTTCACAGTCAAAGTATGCAAATGACATTTTGAAAAGGTTTAATATGATGAAGTGCAAACCAGCACCAACACCTACAGTGACAGGTCTAAAACTAAGCAAGGATGATAGAGGGTCTAATGTTGATCCAACTCTGTTTAAGAGGCTTGTTGGAAGTCTCATGTATCTCACAGCCACAAGGTCAGACATTATGTATGGAGTAAGTTTGATTTCAAGGTTTATGGAAACACCAAAAGACACCCATTGGAAAGCAGGGAAGAGAATTTTAAGGTATGTAAGTGGAACAAGAAATTTTGGCATTAAGTATTCAAGTTCAGATGAGTTCAAACTCATAGGATACACAGACAGTGACTGTGCTGGTAGCATTGATGATAGAAAAAACACGTCTGGGTATGTATTTAATTTTGGGACTGGAGTTGTCTCATGGTCTTCAAAGAAGCAGCCAATAGTTTGTCTTTCATCAGCTGAAATAGAATATGTGGCAGCCACAAGTGCAGCATGTCAGGCAATCTGGATGAGAAGAATTTTGAAAGAATTGCAAAATGAACAAATAGAGGCAACAAAAATTTACTGTGATAACAATTCTGCCATAGCTCTTTCGAAGAATCCAGTCTTTCATAAGAGAAGCAAGCATATTGATACCAGGTATCATTTTATCAGAGAATTAATTAATAATGGTGATATATTTTTAGAATTTTGCAGATCAGAAGAACAAAGTGCAGATATTTTTACAAAGCCGCTGGGAAGAGATAATTTTATTTTTTAGAGAAACAAATTGGGCATGGTGGACAGCGCAGTTATGCTTAAGGGGGAGTGTTGGAATATTAACCCTAACTGCTGCCGTCCCCGCCAACCACTGCCCGCTATATCGCAATCAATAAATTAGCCATTGCGATACCGCGAGAGACTTCCATAGCTTTTTGTTTTATATCAACCGCCTGCCGTACCTCCAGCCAATGCCCGCTATATCGCAATCAATAAAATATTCATCGCGATATCACGGGAGACTCCGTAGAAGTTTGCTTTATTATTAACCGTCGCAGTTTACCGGGCCGTCAACTAACCGCTGCCCGCAATATCGCAATAAAGATTTTAACCATTGCGATACCGCGGGGAACTATGGAGAAAGCCGCCACCACCAGAAAGTTTCGGAGTACGAAGGAATTAATATTTAAGTTTTAATATTATGAAAAGGACATTGTATTAAATGCATTTTGACGGGGGAAAAATTAATTAGGTGATTTTGAATTTAAATGTTTTTCGGGCTTTCTCATCCGTGAAATTATTTCACGTGACTTTTTACTTGCAGCATATATTTTGTAATTGTAATTTTATTTTTAACAATGAGAATGAAAAGAGGAAGGTGAATGTGAGAAAACAGAAAATTACGAGCAGCAGCTCTGTGTGTTGAAAATAATATTTTATGTTTTAATTTTTACTGTGTGTGAAAATTCCTCCTCTGCCTCTGGCCTTCAAATTTGTCGTCAATAAATTTCACGGGCGGAGGTCTTTTTCAATTGCCCAACGACCCCTTGACCACATGGTGTGGCTACTCCATCATAATGGATCCGTCCACCTTCAAGATCGTAGCCAGCAATCAAACAAGCATTTGGGGAAAAGGTCATATTTCTTCTAAAGGTCTCCGCCTTAACTGGGGTATCGGCCTTCAGAACTGTTCCACAGCTAAAGTAATGGCCAATTATTCTTGCTCCATCAACGCAGAATGCATTGACTCGCCTTCAGGAAAAGGGTACATATGCAAATGTCTCCCTGGATATGAAGGAAATGGTTACTCCAATGGCACCGAGTGCAGAGGTAAGACCTCACCACTTCTCTTAATTAGATATAATTTTTTCTATTTAAATCTCAAAGATCCTAACGACAATGGCGATGAATATTCAGATATAAATGAATGTAATTATACAAACTGGAATATGTGTGTTGGAGAGGAGGGAGGAGGAATATGCTATAACTTGCCAGGTTCCTACAACTGTTCATGTGCAAGAGGATATATGGGAGATGGCTTTAGAAATGGGATAGGATGCATGTCTACAAGTTCAAATCGCCTTGTCTTTGCTGCAATCATAGGTAACAAAGTATTAAATATACTGCGTGTATTTGTGCTATTTTTTTTTGTTTGCCTTGAGATAATTGAAAATAATCATATTTTTATTTCAACATCTGGTAAAATACACAGGATCCGTCACTTAATTTGTGGTTGTCTCTTTAGCAGCATTTTTTTTGGTTTTGTGGCTAAAGAAACACCACTTGAAACAGTTGGAGGCCAAGTATTACCAGCAGTTGCAGCAACACATAGCTTCTACAGTGGGGAGAGAGAGCCTAAGAATTTTTTCTGCCAAAGAATTGGCAAGAGCTTCTAACAATTATTCAAAAGAAATGGTGTTGGGAAGTGGTGGGTTTGGAACTGTGTTCAAAGGCATTCTATCAGATGATACTCTTGTGGCCATTAAAAAGTCCAACCAACCTATAAATGTAGAGGATGACCACGAGTTTCTCAATGAAGTTACAATTCTCTCCCAAATAAATCACAGAAACATAGTGAAATTGTTAGGGTGTTGCATCCAAACTAAATTCCCATTGTTGGTATCTGAATTTGTTCCGAATGGAACACTATTTGAACATTTACACTCCAAAGAGGGATTGTTGCCTTGGACTTCACGTATGCAGATTGCAATTGAGATGGGGGAAGCTTTGGCATATCTACATTCTGGAGCATCTCAACCCATTTTCCACCGAGATGTGAAATCGTCTAATATTCTTTTGAATGAGAGATTCTCTCCCAAAGTTGCAGACTTTGGGATTTCTCGTCTGGTCTCCACTTCTAATAACACACATGTTACCACTAATAATATAGTGGGCATAAGAGGTTACTTGGATCCTGAGTATTTCCAGACATATCAACTCACTGAGAAAAGTGATGTATACAGTTTTGGTGTAGTCTTGGTTGAGCTTTTAACAGCTCTCAAACCCCTCTCTGTAGAAAGGGCCAGCCACGAGATGAGCTTATCTAGTCTTTTTTTGTCGAGACTCAACCACAATCACCTCACAGAAATCTTAGATAGCAAAGTGTTTAAGGAGGAAAACCTGCAACAGATGGAAGATATGGCAAGGATAGCAAGAGAATGCCTTCATTTAGAAAGAAGGAAGAGGCCGTCAATGAAAGAGGTGGTGGAGGAACTTGTGTGGGTAAGAGGCGCCACAAGAAAGACAAAATTATGAGACAGTGGAAAGTGTGACGAAGAAATATTTGAGCAGACAAGCATTCCCAGAGAAGCATCACAAACGCTATATGAATTCAGGAGTTACACTTTTCCATCTGCAGTAGAGAGTAAATCGGAGGAACCATTCAGTGCACTGATTCAAATGTCCAACCTGGTTGAATGATTGAGAAAAGGAAATCATAAGGCTTCATCTATATATTAGAAATAATATATGATTATTAGTATAAAAATAAAGTTTTTAAGATGGTTTCTTTTAGATATTTATTTCTTTAAGAAGATTATTTCTTCTAAAAGAATATTTGTATTTTTTATTACATATGAAAAAATATGTTGTTTTTATAAATTTTCTTAATATAATCTATTTTTGTGTGACTATTTTTAAATAGTATTTTTTTGTTTATTTTAATATATTATAATTCGAAATGGTTGATCACCAAAAATAGATTCCTCAAGAAATCAATAATAAAAAATTAGTGTGAATAATTGTCATACTGTCAATCAGCTTAAAAGAAATTAAATTCCCATAATCAGCTTAAAGGATTATTGTAGTGAAATAATCAAATAAATCAAGAGAAACATTGCATGTCTAATTATTGTAAATTGACTGTTGAACAACCATTCCTCCATACATTCGGTGGAAAGTATGCTTACCAGCGTTCCTACTATCTTAACGTGTGACAAATGGCAATGGATGTGCTGCATGAGAAATGGAAAAGAATAGTAGGTAGTGGAAACAAATTTTCCACACTAGGAAAAACATGTTAGTGGCATTCATACTATTTTCCACACACCGAGCTAGTCAATTGTATAGTCAAAAGTTTGCAATTATCATTTTCTACGAAAAAAAGTGATATCTTTGGCGAATACTTTATTAACTTGTTTTTATAGCCAGTCAATAGTCGAGACAATTTTGAAGGAAAATCCAACTTTAGTTTGTGGTGGTAGAGAGCTTTTCTCCAAAACAAAACGAAACAAGTGCCGCAAGCATCGAGTTCCTGCCGAGAGGTAAAAAGCATCTAGCTATGAGTGAGAAAAAGTAATTAGATAGGAGATAGGAATATAAATGTATTAAATTTAGGTAGGAAAGTTTGAAATAATTTGCAATGGTGCATTAATGTGTGGAATGTTTAGGGTCCATGGGGAACGTGGTCCATAAAGAGATTTGAACAGTTGACATGTGTTGATGGATGCATGCAAAATTGAATTTTTGGGTACCATGTATACGTGGACTTTTTTATAGATATACCAATGAATACTTGTATTTTTATGAGTCTGTATACATTTGGAACAAGAAACATCCTTTATGATCTTATTCAGGAAGCAAAAATGTATTCTTGTTATGTTTAAATTATTAAATGCAAGCAATCTTAAATGTTTGTAATAATGCTTGTGTTACCTGTGTATACATGCATGCATGTATACATGTATCCATGGACACAAAATGCATAGAAGAGTGAAAAGTATCCTCGGCATCTGAACAAGTCTCAAAGCATGAGGAGACTCAACTTGCATTTGCAATATTAAATGAAAGAAAACAAGAGAAATAAATTACTTATGAACAATGCATAATTTTTAATTTTTTTTTTTAATAAACCTTTTGGCCCATAAATTCATTAGTCATTTCAGTTCCAACAAAGTTTTGATGTAGGAATATTTCTTAAGCATCAAATATCATTTGCAAGAATTTACAAAAACATGTGAGCAGACACTAAAAAATATTGCATTCTTTACATGTGTCCGCATTATTGCATATAGACACATATCTATATGCATGTGCAAATAAAGTTTACCATACCTCTTTTTTTTGCTTGTATGTCTATTTGTAAATAAAATTATGTTTAGTGTGCTAGTGTAAGGTCTATTTGTAAATTTTTCTAAGATCAATTAATCTTTTTTTTAATGTAATATGAAAGTTAGTTCTATATAAAGCTATTGGTTGTATTAGAAATAAGATTTTAATCTTGCTTATGTAATACGAAAACATATTTTTGTGTATAGTGTAAGGTCTATTTGTAAACTTTACTAAGATCAATTAATCTTTTTTTTAATGTAATATGAAAGTTAGTTCTATACAAAGCTATTGATTGTATTAGAAATAAGATTTTAATCTTGCTTATGTAATACGAAAACATATTTTTGTGTATAGAACAATGTAATTATATTACAATAAATTCTTAGATGAATCACTAGAAAGCTATTGATTTTATTATAAATAAGATTTTAATCTTGTTTATGTAATACGAATAGATATCTTTGTGTATATATATTAAACAAAAAATCATTTGCAAAGATATAAAGAACCTTATTACGTAAGATAAAATGTAGCCACACTTAAATAATTCACATGTTTATAGCACTTTGCATTGAAATTTAATGAGAGAGAAACATTTGTAACAATGCTTAAGGCATGTATGTATACATGTATGCATGTATACATGTATCTATGTGCACATAAAGCACACAAGAGTGGAAAGCATCCCCGACATTTGAACAAGTCTGAAAGCACGATGAGACTGAACTTGCATTTGCAGTATTAAATGAAAGAAAATAGGAGAAAGAAACTACTTATTAGCAATGTATATGACGAAGGAAAGCATAAAAATATGGATCCATGTAAACATGTATACATGCATGGATGTGTACATGAGTCCACATAATTTGGTATGTAAACAAGAATCTATATATGCCTGCGTGCATAAAGTTAGAAATGTTAGAAACAATTTGCATTTGCAGTATTAAATGAAAGAAAATAGGAAAGGTTAATTATTTATTAGCAATGCATATATCGAAGGAATGCATAAATATATGGATGAATGCAAAAATCTATGCATGGAGCTACGTGTACATGAGCCCATGTAATTTGGTATGTAAACAAGAATCTACATATTCTTGTGTGCATAAAGTTAGAAATGTCAGAAACAATTTGCATTTGAAAGATATACAAAAAACATTTATGATCGAAACAAAAGAATAATACATTATTGTTTTTTGAACAAGTGTATAAAGGATATCTAATGATGCATTTGAATGCATGTATACATGGAAATATTTGTTAAATCTGATGATACATTTTAGTCTCCAAGAAACTGTGATACGTGCTCTTAGGTATCTGTAATAAACAGGATTTAGAAAAAACATTTTGAAAAGAACTCTTGAATACAACTAGATGTTATGATAGTTATTTTGAAAGCCCTCAGTGTTTAATTGCATAACCTTGATATTTTCTTCATTTTTTCCTCTGTCTGGTATGGTGTGAATTTTGTTGTGATGGATGAAGGTATATTTGAGCTATAGATAGATAAAGCTATATAAGGGTAATAAAGAAGAACGAGCTATGTAAGTGCAACAAAGAGAGGGAATTGAGAGAATGATGAGATGCAAGTAAGGTATATGAATGCGTTATGAAAAGTATTTGATATGGGAGGCAAGGATGTGCGACCCTGGAAATGAGAATGAATGGAATGTAAATGGTAGGAATTTATCATTTTTGAGTTACATACTTAAAATTAAATGCGAGAAATAAAAATTTGAATGAGGGAGCTGGATTGAATGAAAAAGGGAATGCAACAGATTGGTGTGATGCAAGGCAAGCATATAAATGGATTTTGAAATGTATTTGATTTGAGAAGAAAGGACGTGGAAGGGTGGAAATGGAAATGAATGGAATGAATAGGGTATGAAGTGATCATTTCTTCGAACAAAGGGTGGAAGAATGTCTAGTTTGTTATTGGTTATGCTTTTTAAAATCATCATAAGGCTGAGTGTTTCAATACAAACATAGAAAAAAGACTCATGTCCCATTTCTCACTCTCCTTTGTACTGAACAAGGTGCCAAGATCCTTGAGGTTCCTTGAAATGTGACAAGAGAAGAATAGATATAAAAATATAATGATATTTAAGGATATTACCTTAGAATTTATATTGCTATAACTTGAATATGACCTTGAAAAATATTTGAAAACTGATAAAATATTTAACAAATTAGAGAGATATATATTTCCTAAAATGAACTCTAAAATAACATATATGATTTTTTCTTGTCTTCAGAGTGCCAATGTTATTCTGTAATACCACTTGTAATGAATCAAATTGCACAATAAAATAATACAGTAAGAAAAATACGACAAATACTTGATAATAGTAAGTCACTTTCAAGAGACAAGCTCTAAAAGTCTGGACAAGAAGAACACAATTCAGAATATGATGATAATAAACTGTCTTAGAAATCACCCAAGCTAATGTAGATTTAAAATATGTAAATATATGTACATTTTGTTTTTGAGCAGCCAACATCTTATATGTAACCATTGGAATGATTAGACCATCTGTAGTAGAAATGCAAACAGATACATCAAGACAGATCAGCATTACCAAAAACTTGTAAAAAAACACAAAATGAAAAAAATTAATATGGAAGGTCATGAAACCAAAAACATGCAAACACTGATGCGTTATAAAACAATAAATGCATGGACAGAGAAAAATGTAGAACTATTCACAGATATATGCATGGATGCATTGAGAGACACATGTGTACACAGAAAACAGAATAACATGGACAGATGGAGAAATGAATACATGTATACATGGATCCATGCATATTTGCATATAGGTACAAATTCATATGTTACATGGAAGGATGTATTCATGCATATTTGCATATAGCTACAAATGCATATGTCTATCTATGTGCAAATGAAAATTTGTATTGTGCTATGATAAATTCTCTAGTGCATTAGGTACTTTAAAGCACAATTTTTTGGATGTTTCTCTTGTTCCAAGTCTGATTCTTTTCACGGGTTATAACTATTTACTGTTGTATTAGTTTCCCATTTTTTCTTCTACAAATGAATGAATATGTAAACAAATAATCATATATAATAGTTTTTCTTTGATGAGTTTTGTCAAACAGTTCACCTGCTTTCTGTATGCTCCCATTGTTTGCATTTATGCCTATGGGGACAATAATCATGACTTTTAACAAAATCCCTCTATGCTTTATGCTTTGGTGACAACGGAAAAGCTCAAAGCAAGACACTGTCGACTTATTCTTTGAAAGCATAGCTGAAGGTACATAATTCATTGATGCAAAATTACCGAATGGCATCTAACTAAAGAGGAGGCTGTTTGGATTTCTAAATAGTTTTTGAATATATAACAATTAAAAGAGAGAAATAAGTATAATTATCCTTGGGCACATTTCACATTAACGAGCTACTTGATACATGTATCCATAGATACATGGATGTGGACATCTATCATGGTATCCATAGATGCATAGATACATGTATCTATGAATAGATGTATCCATAGATACATCGACACATATATGGATAGATGCCTGTATACATATGCACATAGAAGCACAGATACATATATGCATGGATGCATCTATAGGTAGAAGAATACATAGAAACATAGTTGCATGGATAGATAGATGGATGCATAGTTGGATACATAAATGCTTAAATATGCATGTATGGAAATATTCATGGATTGCATATGAAGTTGCATAGATACACATATCCATGGGTGCATGTATACATAGATGCATGTATTACAGTACACATGGATGCATGTATTGCAGTACACATAGATTGATGTATTGCAGTACACATGGATGCATGTATATGTGTATCTCTGGGCAAGATGCATGGATGCATATAAATAGAAGAATTTTGTCAAATGCCATAGCTATCATCCTCATAGGCACATATGCAAAATATGGAAGCATACAAAAGGTAAGTGAAGTGTTTGACAAAACTCATGGAATAAATGTGGATGCATGAAATGTTGTTCGAAAGGGACTATGTAAAAACCCTTTTGTCTATTTTGTTGACTGCATTGGAGCCCTGTAAAGACTATATATCTTCAATTGTTGTAGAGCTATGCCATAGAGAGAGCTTTAGAACCAATGTGTTAGTAACCTGTGCTGTAATGAGAAGTTTGAAACAAAGTAAACCTAAATTCTGCAATTGTAGCAAATTTTTCAAGAAAAGAGTACAGGGTGATTTTCTAGAATGAACCTTTTTCTTTGTTCACAATTGCGAAATGCAAGTAGGGTTTCATAGTGCTTTAAGGAATTCTTATAGTTTGATTATAAATTGATATTTTAAACTACTTTTAGTATTATATATTCAAATTTCTTGTTGAAATGAGAAGGTTTCATCTGTGTTTGATAGGAATTATGTAGAAACCCTCTTGTCTATTTTACTTCATGCATGTGAGCCCTGTAAAGTTTGTATATTTTTTATTACTGCAAAGCGGTCCCATAAAGAGAGCTTTGGAACCAAAATTATGTCAACGTGTGCGATAATGAGAGTTTTCTCCTTGAACCTTGTTATATATTCAAAGACTAATTAGCAATCCAAACAGCGTCCCCTTTAGTCAGATGCCATTCAATGCATTGAGTTTGTATCAATGAATTATGTACCTTCAGCCACTAGTTCTAATCAAAGTATGCATATGGATTCAGAATCAAAAGCTCTTTCCTGTGAACCCATTTTTAATTTGCCTATGCATTTTCCCGGAATGCTTTTTAACTAGGATCATTGGCCAATCACATTTCAGCATATAACATATTACTTTTTTTTTGTATAGTTTGAATTTGGAGAGCTAATTTTAATATTGGAAGATTAGCATTTATCTATTTTTCTATTCATCTGAGTGGATTTATAAATCATTTTTGGTTTAAAAATTGAGGAAAATGCGAACGCATAAAATGATTAAATAAATTTAAGCAAAGGCATAGTGTAAAAGTTGGCAGCTAGAGGTACGCAATCCATGAATGCAAATTTAATGCATTAAAATATCAGGAAAATGCGAGTGCAATGCATGAATGCAAATTAAATGCATTAAATGGCATTTGGCTGGAGGTAAACTCGCTGGAATGGCTTGCTGGCCACACGTGGGCAGAGTATTTTGGTCATTTAATATAGAGATAAGCCACTTGCTATGCATCCCTATTACTTTATGTGTGTTGTTTCTGTGTTCTATAAGCCTGCATTCTGTAAACCTAAAGTCTGCAATTGCTTTGAGCTTTTTTTCTATGATGAAAGCATAAAGAATAAAGGAATTTTGTGAACTATTATAGTTAATGTGCTCATAGGCACATATGCAAAATATGGAAGCATACACAAGGGAAGTGAATTGTTCAAAAAAAATCCTCAAAGAAATGTGGTCCCATGGAATGCAATAAGTTTTCATAATGGACACTTTGGTTTTTACATGTTAACTTTGTCACATAATGCAATTTGACATGACGAATGTTGAAGCCATGACATGAACAATACAACTATTTAACACTGAACTCTATGCCTGTAATAATTATTGCAAAAGCTCTAAATGCCATAGATGAAATAATATGAATAAAATTTTAGTTTCTGCTTTTCTTGAAATGCAATGAAAAAACTGCTATAAAGGCATAACACAAGGTTGGGTAACATATTGCCACTCCTGTTTCTAATTTCTTTGGACATGAATGCTTTACACATTTGATTGCAATAGTAACATGTCTACGAAAATGGAACAATAAAGATCATAAATAAGTAGTTTTAAGTCTGAGTATATATGTAGCTTGAAACATAGAAGCTCGACTTGGCATTTATGAAAACAACTGTTGTCTACGGTGAAAGATCTAATTAGTGTTCCTATATGCAATATCCATAGAACAAAATAAATTCCTACAAGGCTAGAGTGGCACATCCATAAATGCATGGATGCATGTATAAGCAATTGCATACAGGTATACATAGAAGCCTAGATGAATACATGCATACATGAAAATGTGCATATGTGCATATGGACATAGAGGCATATATACATGTAAATATGCATATATGCAGCAAAAGCAACAAATGGATTTCTCTATACAGGGATGTACTTTATACATTAGAATGCGTGATGGAAAAGTGACTATAAAGTCGAATGCATAAAAGCAGTGTTGAGACTTGGTTGCATTAATAGCATAAAATGAAAAAAGCCAAAGGAAAATAACTATTTATTGCCTCAAGTAACTTGTTTATGGGTCTGGAGTGTGCAACCATAACAACTTCTACTCAGTGACCATAAACTATTGAAAACATAACAAACAGAGAACAAATATTAGAAAAGCTAGAAATGACAGAATGCAAAAAGAAACATTTAAACTATATAGTTTGAATGGCATTATGCATGGAGGGCTAATAATTATTGAACATATATGTCGGATGTACATAGACAACCACTGTCTTTGTAGGTGCAAAAACAAAATTAGATTTTCAGATGTCCATATTCGAGAAGACTTTAACATAGTAACCTATAAAAATGTCTAAATGTATAATAGCAATAGAGTATTTTAAAACCAAAGATGTCTTTAACATGTCAAAACTAGTGAAATGTCTTAGAGCATGGAAAGGTGAAAAAGTTAAAGTCTGAACAATGTAAATCTATACTCCTGTATTCCTAGTTTCCTGTAAAGCCAAGAAAATGCTATGTATTAGAAACATAGTTTGTATGGATGGTGATTTGAGGCGCTGTTTCACAAGAGAAAAAGATTACATATGAATGAATTTTTTACCTTTTGGTGATGTTTCCTGTCTATTTTCCAATGCAAATGGCTTCAACAATGACATTGTTTTGGTCAAGGCTAAAATGTCCTTCAGCGCTAAAGTCCCGTAGGATGAATATCACTACTGACTTGTCCTTGATATAGTCTTCATAGTTGAGGTTTTGCAGTTTGGGCAATAGACGGTGCATGGTGACCTGGTCAATTAAAGACTGAATTGTTTGATTGTCATAAGTTGTATTGATAGTTTTAAGTTGCAAACAAAATGTATAATTGACTTGTTGGTTGCACTATTTGCAGTGAGCAGTTTTTTCTTGGAGTGTGCCATAGCCAGTGAATTTGCATTTGTATTTTGGACAGCATGCATGAAATGGATTGGAAAATGCATTTGTTGCTTTTAGAGTACCAGAAACCTATAGAATATGGTTCTAAATTGTTAGAGGAAACAAAAAATATAGGTTCGGATGCGATAGTTCAAAAAAAAATGAATGTCATTACCTTAAAAGTTGAGTGTAGCAGGTTGTTGAGTTTTCCAAGCTTCTTTTGTCATTCAAGTTATAGATGAATGTTGATCGACATGTGTGAAACGTGTTCTTTTGATATGTTTTTCTTACAATATTCTTGAAAAGCATTGCAGGTGTTTTATTTGTATGCAATTGGTCTTCGATTGCAAAGTATTGCTGCTCATATGTTGACCGTAATAGCACCTGCGATTCAATGAGAGAATTAGATTTTGTTACAAAAATTGTTATAGAGACCACTGTGGAACGAGAAAATGTTTACATTGAAAGAATAGGGAAAAGTTTTGTAGACCAAATACCCGTGCTCTATCTATTTCACTGTGGCCATCTTTGATGTCAACTGCAAATTGGGTACCCATTTTCTTGGCACCAACTACTAGCGCAGCTATTATGCTAGTTGGGTACTCATTTATAGTTGTTAGCAGCTAGCTGATAGTCGTACTTGGAATAAATTTGTACTCTTGACAGAGGCATGGGATGTTTTCAGTGGTGCTTATGTCTGTTAGAATCAAAATGAAATCACAGTCACCTCTTTCATAATCTATCCTAGGCGCAACTTGGAAATATGAGATTGAGATAGTTGACCCCAGGATTATTTTAGGCTCATGTTTATACACAAGGTTTCCACTAACATTTAACATGATTGTCATTTATGCTTTGTGATCTGTTAAATTAGCATGCAACATTTCCCATGTTTTGTTGGCCTTATCCAATGTTGCTTTGTAGACAACAAGCACATCACCTTGGAAGGTGTCTCTAGCTCTTTTTGCATTTAGCTGTTCGATTGAAACAATCTTAGGTTTCTTGAATCTTGTCCTACAAGCAACAAGGATAATGTCAATTGAATGCTAATTTAATATTAGCAAGCTAGGAAAATGGCGGTACAATGAAGAACCAAGCACTTTACCGTTGTGTTGAGTCTTCCTATGCAATTTTCACTTGTTTTTCCTATCTTTTTGATACATCTTTTGGCGTCCTACAAAGAATTGGAACAATGTTATTTGAATATTTGTGATTTGGTTGAATGAGTATGAAGGAATAATACTCTAAGTGCTTTACCGTTGTGCTAATTCTTCTTGTGTGGTTTGTATTTGCTTTGAATATCTTTTAGTTTCATCCATAGATCTCCTGCAAATAATGGATATAGCATTGAAAAAGGCATTGCAAAGCATAAAAGTGATATAAGGCTATAAGTTCTATAAAGTTGAATTTGTTTGCTGGGCAATATGCAATTTTAGGAAAATTGGATTGTGATTAGTCCAATATGCTTCTGATTTATAGATAGAGCATATATTTGTAGTTGTGTTGGACCAAATGTGGTGAATGACTGACTTTCCCATGCTGTGTTGTTGGTCCAACATAAATTGTATATTGTTCTGCTACATATAACTGTGAGGTATTTTTTTGCTTCTGCTTTCAAAAAACATGTTCACATTAAAATCGCCTAAAATGTACATGTTTTCTGAATTTGTGGATGCAATAATTATTTTCAAGATTGTGATTACTTCGTCTATGGCAGTTGCAGGTCTTGCATAAATATTACAAACATTGAGTTCATTGTTAGATAGCATTGCTGTTGATGTGATGGCTTCAATATTTGATGTTTCATGTTGTTATGATTTTGAAAGGAATAGATGTTTCCTGGTTAAAGTTGCTATGCCATGTATGTTATGCACATAAAAGCTATCAAAATACTACAGCAAGATATTTAGCTCAAAGGGATGCATATGTGTTTCTTGGAGACACAAGATATCAGATTGCATTATGCCATAGTCATTGACAATGTCTTTTGCATGTGCTTTCAAGCTACGAGTGTTCAATGTACATAGGAGAAAATGTGATTTGTTTTCTGAACATGTGCTTTGGTTATCAAATTGCCATTATGCACATGTCTGAAGATGAGACATTTCTAGTTGTATTTTTTTTTTAACTTTAAAGTTTTTTGTAGTTAAAGGTTGTAACAAAAATAATGATTCTAGTGATTTTTTTCGTGATAGAGCTGTATAGGTTAGCCCATGCTGTCTAATTCTGTGGGATAAAAAAAAAGGCCTCCATTGTTAATCCTTGGGATCCATGTATGGTTCTTGCACATGCTACTTGTATTGGGAATTGTTTTCTAATTGTAATTTGCTTATTTGTTGTTATTTTCTGGATTGGCCTAGCAATGCGTTGTATAGGCACCTAGTCTTTGTCAATGATAGTAGAATAGCATTGTGCTAGTTTTGTGCGTTGATAATGTCCGATTGATGGGTCATTAAATTTAATCCAAACAATATCAATATTGTTTTGTGCTATATATGCTTTAAAAATTCCATCTGAATTGTTGACGAGGCCATCTTGAACATTGTAGTTGCCTACATAGAGTTCAACAAGAATGTTTGGTTTTAAGCATATTTGTGATGGAAGTGTCGTTGTGTGACTGTATACTCATATTGCATTAAGGTCATCCTCAAGTTAATCTATTGCATCTAGCACTATCATTTGGGTTGGAATGATTGATAGCATTTTGTTGTTATGTGCTTGAACATCAATTCTCCTATAGAAAAGGTGCGGAAGCAATGGATCAAATGGTACAGGACGAAAGAAAATTTTGTTAAGATAGTCTATGTCATGAGTTGTATGAATGCCTACTCATAGTCTATTAAGGATTGAAATAAATATTTCATCTTTTTGTCTCATGGTAGTCACCAATGAATAGCACTTTATATGGTCTTTCCAGAAACTATAAGGCATTAATTCAATTGGAGTAGGTCTATTTTCAAAAACCACAGAGTCAAGGACAACTTGTGCCTGGTAAAGGTCACCACAAAATATTGTATCAAGGTTTCCAAAGTATGCTGTAGGCATTTGCATTATGTCTCATAGTCTTCTATCAATATACCATAGGAATGTTGAGCCAACTAATGATATCTCGTCTATAAGAAGTATGCGCAATTGATCATAGTGCTTTGACATAGTGTCAAGCCCTTTAGTGTTCAGTGGCAGGAATTCTGATGTGTTAAAAGGTATGTGAAATGTTGAATGTAATGTGAATCCCTCTATGTTATATGTTGCTTTACTTGTATATGCAGTTAATAAGCCCTTGGGTTTGTCTAGATTATTGTCAATAGAATTGCTATACATGAAAATGAGAGCTTGGTAGATGGCCTTTGTTGTAAAAGTATTTCCTGTTCCAGCTCCCCCAGTCAAAAACAAGTGCAATGGCTTTTGTGGATTTTTCATCTTTTTTATGAGAACATCTTTAACAATTGCTTGTTGTTCTTTATTTAACATTCATCTTAACTTGTAGTATTCATTGTTATCTATAATATGTGGGTGCTTTGCAATTTAAAATCCATTGGAATGCATGGTATTTGGGTTAGAACGACCTATGTTTGGAAGGTCTATTTGTATGTCATATAGTTCTTTCTGGTGAAGCTTTGCTTGCATTGCTAGGTCAATGAGCTTTTCATCTTCAAGAGACTGAAGATCATTTATAGCTTTGTCAATGTCACCCCATGCGGAGTTTGTGCTATGGATGAACTTTGCACTATTTGTTTGAATGGTTTGTCCATGGTACATGTATGCATGTTCCCAAGAGTCAAAGTTTTGTTTGAGAGTATGCTCATTAATGGTAAATGGAACATAGAGAACCAATTGCTCTCTACAATGATTCTCTATATCAAAGTGTTTGTTGAAATTGATAAACTGTAACACATTTGGTTTGGCCTTTGGTTCAATTGTAGCACCATATTTGTTGTATTTGGAAAAAAATACTGCAAGACATATGTCCAACATTGTTTTAGGACATTTCAAATAGTAGTCTATAATAGATTTCGTAAGAACATTTTCTAATTTTTTTGGCTCATTGCTCAATTGTTTAACAAATTTTAGTATAAATGTGCGATCATTGTCAGATCGTGTATCAATGAATATACATTTTCTTGAATTGTAGTTTAATGGAAGTGACAAAACAATATGTGTAGCTTGTTGTGATGACATTTGTTGCAAGTTAAGCATGGCATTTCCAAGTTTACTCACCATTCGTATTGCATCAATATTGTCTTGCTTATCGTCTGTACGTATTCTTTTGAATGCATATGTCATTGACTTGTATACTTTTGCAATATATGAGCTACAGTACATTGCAACAGCATATGCATTGAGGACAAATTGTGCATCTATATTAGCCTTCCAAAGATCTGGAATTTTCCTTGAAAAAATATTGTTCCATATTTGTGATGGTTTTCTTTGTAAAAAAAGTGTGGGCCTGTTTAATGTTGAGCTCAAAGCTTCAATGTATTCATTGTTAGTTAAGTTTATTTCTTTCAAGAACATTTGAAAAGTGAATGTTTCGTCATAGTTTTCTTTTTGGAGTTTTGCAAAGATGTCAGTGGCATTTGCAGTTATCGCTTCAGTCTTTTGGAGTATTGGTAAAAGTATAGTTGACTTTTGCATTGGTGGAAAAGGAAAATTGTATCTACAAAGTCGTTTTCTTGATCTCTTGCATTTTTTTGTATGATAGTGTTTGTGTAGCATTGCTAAAGCAGGTTCCAAATTTTTGGTGTCGCAAGTAATATACTTATCAACAAAAGCTATGATGTTCGCATTGTTATCTTTTGTGTAGATTGGTGCATTTTTAACCCATAAGAGGAAATTATCATGTTCATTTCCTCGATTTTGGAACTCAGTGACTAAGAAGTAATCAATGATATTTCCAAAGAAAGAGTCATCTGTAAGTATCAATTTTTTTATTGCATTTATTCTATGTTTATAGTAACATGCACAAGTGATAGGGTCTTTCTTGATTAGTTCAAATTTGTCAATGTGTGTTGGGCCATTAGATTCTTGACAGTTTTGTGCTAATTGGTGTAGATTGTGCAGCTCTTGTAATGTTTGAATTAGTGGATCCCAATTTTGCTCAGCACTAGTGAAAGTGATGAAAAATGTCGGTGGTCCTAGTTGTCGAATCATAGCAAATACATTTTTCTTAAGTTGTTGTGAATAGTCTAGAGAGATTCTTATTCTTTTGAAATCAACATATCCAATATCTGATTTAAGAATTTTTTCTAGATTTGGTTTGTGTTTAACGTCTTTTGCAAATAGCTTTTGTCATTTTAACTGGCCTTTTGGGATTCTTATTGTCATTGTATATAGTACTTGTTGTATTAGTACCTTAATAGCTTTGAAAAAAATGTTTGTTGTATGATATGCAAATTGTCTTTGTGACTGTAAGAGCTCCCAACGTATTATTTTCTGATATGTAAAGTTTTTTATAATGTCATTATCATGTGGTTTTCCAAAGAATAAAGTTGGGAAATTCATTTCTTCAGCATACATGTCCTTAAATATTCCAATTGGATACTTGTACTCTACAGGTGCAATTTCAATAATCTTGTCTTCCATGTTATGGATACTTCTAGACTCAGTAAATCCATGTATCAATGTTTCTGATGGGTTTTCATTTTCCATTTCACTATCTAATTCTGTTTCACTTGTATTTTGTGCACTATTGTCTTCATTTTCTTGAGTGCATTGGAGAACTTCTTGCTAATCTTGGTTTATGTGGACTTTGTGCATTTTGTATAATGGTGTCCTTGTTAATTGAGTCAAAGCTTGCATGATGACATTTGGGCACACCATGCCTTTTTGAAATGCATTTTTGTATTGTAAGCACCTTTTCAATGAAACAACAATTTTTTGTGTGTTGTTAATTGATTGTGGTAATGCTCTTTGTACAATGTTCATGTCAACAGGAACATTTATAATAGAACCTGTTAGGCCTATTTGAGACCTTTTGAACCCTAGTTCCCAAATTTGTGCAAATGCAATTCTAAGTGAGACAAGTCATTCTTCTAGTTGAGTTAAATTTTGCACATAGCACAATGGTCTATTAGTTCTTATTTTTTGTGGGGTAGCATACTTTGGAATAGTGGACTATTTTAATGCAAAGTAGCATACATGGCATATGAAATCTATGAATGGTAAGGAATCTTATTTTAGTAGCTTAGAGTATAGTTCTTTTTGTTTTTCTTTGAATGTCCTGATGTCCTTGTGGAAATAGAGCACTTGGCAAATTGCACATGGGTATTTTGGTGTATCTTGTATTGTTGTTTTATAAATTTCTATTGGTGACAATATTTTTGTTTTCTTTGGACTGGTAGGTATACTTTCTTTTCGTTTTTCTTTTCTAATCAAGTTCTTTAGGTGATTAAGTCTTATTGTTGATTTATGTTTAAAATTGTTTGCTATGACAAATGGTATCAAATTCTTCTTATTTTTTGGAAAAGCATGTGTCTTGTTCAAGTAAGTAATTTTGTATTGTGGACGACTTCTGATCAAATTTTTAAGTTGGAGTAAGCTTCTTGAGCATTGGCGAGTTAGATTTTGGGATTTGATTCTTAGAAGTGGCTCAAAATGTCTAGCCAGAGGGTTTGTATCATGGAACAATATAGAGACTGATTTTGTATATGCAGAATCATTAAAATCTAAGTACTTTCTTGATGTTGTCAATGACCAGAGGCTTATTTGTATTTTCAACCATTTGGATATCCAGTGAATGCAGAACAAGTCACCCCACAATCCACATTCATTATGGTTTGTGCATGGTCTTGCAGACAATCACATTTTGTGAAAGTATGTTTCTTGGTCATGTACTTTGTGCAATGTATATAAAGTATTAGGATTTAGTTCAGTGTTATATGATTTAATTGCTTCTTTGTCCTTATTTTGAAGACAAGTTAGGAAATGATCTATAGCTCCATTTCGTAATTGAGTTGAGGTGTATTGATTGTTAAGTAGTACTTGAAGCGAGTCAAACAAACAATCGCCAGCATTGTATGCAGATGTGCTTAATCTACAAAGGCCTTCAGCCCTAAGGGCATTGTCAATGTTTGATATCCGAGGGTACTTTGTGCATAATTTTTTAATTTCATGAGAACCTATGCGCTATTTTGAAATTACGTTTTGTGTTTCAATGTTTAACAATGGTTCGCAGTGTCCACTTAAAGAATTCATGTCATGAAATAGTATAGAGACTGATTCTATGTAGTCAGAAGTATTGAACTATAAGTACCTTCTTGCTGTTGTTCTTGACCAAAGGTATATTTGTATATTCAACCATTTGGATATCTAGTGAATGCAGAATAAGTCACCCCACAATCCACTTTCAGTGCAATCTTCCTGTGGCTTTGCAGATAATCGCATTCTATGGAAATATATTTGTGGATCATGTACTTTGTGCAATGTATATAGAGTATCAGGATCTAGTTCGTAGTTGTATGATTTTATTTCTTCTTTGTCCTTGTTTTGAAAGCAACTCAGGAAGTAATCTATAGCTCTGTTTCGTAGTTGAATTGATGTGTAGCGATTGTTAAGCAGTAGCTGTAATGAGTTAAACAAGCAATCGCCAACATTGTATGCAAAAGTACTTAATCTGCAAAGCCCCTCGCTCTTAAGTGCGTAGTCAATGTTTGATATTTGGGGGCACTTTGTCAATTCATAGGTGTCAACGTCTATCATTTTCTTTGTTTCTTTCATATCCTAATGTGTTTGAGAATAGCAGATGTTATGTATTAATAGTATCAAACGCTATCATCTAGATTACAAAATCTATAGTTTTATCCTATGTTGCCTATGTTCTTTTACTCAATAGCATTCTATAGTATTAATCATGTTCTCGAGCATCTTGGAAGATAATAATCTCTATATATGTTGGAAAATGGATCTTGAGTAGTAGTAGAAGCCTACGTGACATATTATATAGCAAACAATTTCTTAGAAGTACAAGGGGAAAATAGTATTAATTCTTCAACCTGACCTTGTCATCCACTGTCCCCCACCAGGATTGTATGTACTTATTCTTGTTACATTGACAAATTGGATAAATGAGTACAATGCATGATGTATACTCTCAAGGCCACAAACACAAAACAATATTTTTAGGTAGCTTTGTTTACATGCAAGAAATGGTGGATAAGAATCTTTTTTGCTCACATTGTCAATTTGAGGCTATGGTCTTCAAATGTTTTGTGTAATTGGATTCCTTTGTTTCTATGTACTTCTAAGTGATTGATTTTCTCAAAGAATAAATGATTTTAAAATCTATTCACATAAACATGAATTAAGTGGCATGTAGGGAATAGTTTCATAAATCATTTCTATTTTTTAAAAATTAGGGAAATGCAAAGGCATTGATTGATCAAAGAAGATCTATGACTTTTCTTATTTGTGGCAATAGCTTTTAAAATCATTTGAGTTTTAAAAATTTGAGGAAAATGCAAAGGCATAGATCCATTGAGCAAAAGCGAAGGCATAGATCGATTAAATAATAATAAAAAAAGAGATTCAAACTCACAGGTGCAGGCACACAGTGCATAAATGCAAAGTAAATGCATTAAATTGCATGTGGCTGGATGAGAAACTGCTGGAATGGCTTGGTGGACATGTATAGCTAGGCTGCTTTGTTCATTTGTTATAGGCTTAAGTCACTTGTTAAGCATGACTATTACTTTGTGGAAATTGTTTTTCTATTCTACAAGTCTTTGTTCTAGAGGAGTTTACAGTGATTGAGTAGACTTTGTTATAGTTACAGTGTCCAGAACCAGAAACGAGTTACTTGAGGCAATAAATAGTTTCTTTTGTCAGTTTTCTCTTACTGTAGAGGTTTATAGCACACAGTGAAATTGGCAATGTGAGCAAAAAAAATTGTGGTTAATGTCATTTTGCATGTAAACAAGACCATGGAAAAATATTGCATCATGTCTATGAGTAACGTAGTACATCATTCATTGTACTTAGCCATGTCAGCTTTTGAAATTAACTTTGTGGTCTTTTTTTGCAATACAGGAAGATTAAACACACGTTCACTTGCACAGTGCATAGCAACTTGCCACAGATATAAGTAGTCTTATGAACAAAATTGCCTTAAATGCATATAGGTAAAAGCCAGTTGACATAAAACAAAGACTTGTGACTTTATAGGACTTGTGACTTTATAGGCTATTTGAAACTGTAAAAAGGATTTAAAAATTGCATTCTAGTAGTTCATTCTATTCTATGGATATTGTATAGAGGAAGTATAACTAGTTAACACATAAGCAAAACTTGTTCTACTTTTCGAAGACAAATTACTATTGCAATTGTGGAAAATGCATTTTCCTATTCCTATATGTGCAAGCAACTTTTTAAATCATTTGTGTTCAAAGAAATGAGGAATACAAGATGACAAAATGAAAACATGAAAAAGAACTTTATGTAGTCATTATATTGAAGAATCTCAATTGCATTTCAAGAAAAGCAAAAAGATAATTTAGAGAGCTGACCTTGCAATCTGCTATTGAATGATCAAGTATACTTGTAGCAATGTACAAATTCTGGCTGTTATTATAGGCACAAGTAATTTTTCCTAGTACAATGTCAAAATTGAGAAGTGAGCAAACTGTAAAAACATATACTATTTCATCTACAACCATGGGAAATATTCCTAGAAGCACATATTTGGAAAACTCTGCAGTGTTTTTTTCAAAAAAAAAAAGGAGAAGGTTAATATGCTAACCTCACATTGCAGTTTGTGCGTGATTGTTTAAATACAGTTGAAAGCACCGATCCCTGTCACAAGGACAATTTAGACAAATAAGTACAGTGAGTGACATATACTAT
The DNA here is from genome assembly GCA_007258455.2 of Sequoia sempervirens. Lineage (NCBI taxonomy): Eukaryota > Viridiplantae > Streptophyta > Pinopsida > Cupressales > Cupressaceae > Sequoia > Sequoia sempervirens. The sequence goes on from VDFB02137740.1 coordinate 22,539, forward strand.
GTTATTCATAAAAACAAAACAGAATTCTCATGTAGATTCATTTCGACGAGAAAGAACCTAAGTAAGAACTTTTGTTTCTTATAATGCAAATTGCATTTTATAATTTTAAAATACTTATTGTTATTTGTGTACCCTATAATATAGAATTTTTTTTGCATTTGCATGCATTAGTGTAATTTTGTTATTGCAATGGTGGCATAAGCTCTTTAAGAGCAATCAATGGAATAGATGCCATATTTTCTTAAGCGTCAGAAGAAGTGTAAATAGGCCATGGCAACCTATCAATACTAAGCCAAAAAACAACACAGACCTATGCTACCACTGTTAACTTATGATAAAAACAATTTCTAGCTATTGTTTAGTGCTAGACCAGCTATCACTTAATAGTCAAAGCCAGATAAATATTGATTTTCTAACTAAATGGGGTCATTTCATTTCCATTTGCATAAGTTTATTTTGTACCATTATGTAGCACTTACTATTACTTGTGCAATGAAGCCACATGCAAGTATAATTCATAACTCATGGCATTTAGATACACTCAAGGAGAAATACAAACCAAGATTGTTCACATCTTGATAAGAAAGATGATGACATACATCTAATTAATGTATGCCAGAACATCTTATTCATGAAGATGATTTGGATAGGGACGTTACAAATGGGAATCCTTATTGGTGTGTGAGTAATCC
>VDFB02137742.1:0-42635 GCA_007258455.2 Sequoia sempervirens
AAATGAGGATGCAATATGAACATGAATATGAATATGAATGCAATATGAATATGTATACCATCATTGCTTTACTTTGACAATGATCTTTTCTTGATAGCTCCTCTGGATCATTGCTTTTGAATGGAAAGAGCCAGATTCTCATGTTAAGTCAAGTGAAAATTCTCTTTTGTTATTGTAAGGTTCAAGATTTGATATATAATATATTAATATTCTCCTAACCTCTTTGAAAACTTGGCAGACTTGGCTTGATAAAATGCAATGAGTTGACACAACTCATACACAAGTCCCGACCAAGTAATTGTCTGAAACTTGTGATTTCTTTTTATTGAAACTCATCAGAAACTTGACCCTTGACTTACATGTTTTGGGTGTGGACTCATCTATAGAAAAAATGACTAAAACCCATGTGAATTTTTCATTTTTTCATTTCATTTGTCCTTTGATTTAAACCAGTAGGTGAGGTATTTTGTAGCCAGGTGACAAAATTCCTTGAAAGGAAGGTTTGGAAGTTCAAATATTTGAAAAGATTTGATAATGATGATATTATTATCTTCAAATGTGTAATCCTCATCATTTAGTCTGGTCAGTCTAGTCTGATTCTTTAGCTTCATTGTTAGTTCTTTAAGTTTAAAGAATGAAAATTTGGTAAAAAATAGTGAGTTTGGTGCTGGAGAAAAGTTAAAAATATAGTGATTAAATATGAAAGATGGTGTGCATGATGAATTTCCATGTGGCTTTGCCCCTTGACTTCCATGAGGGATGCTACCCCTCAACCCCTACAAGAGATTTACTCCCAAACCCCAATTGTTGTCATCCCCTTGTCATCCCCAAATCCAGGCCCTTGGTTCCCTCATTCCAAGACTCTATGGAATGGTGTAAAATATTGATTTGAGAGTCATATAACATATGTAATTTTGAATTATGAAAAAATTGACAAGGTTTACACAATCTTGCACAACACTGTGGCTTCTTCCAACCATTTTAACATATTTTGTGCAGGTACTATGAGGCTACTTCTTAATGGAAAGAGCCAGATTCTCATGTTAAGTCAAGTGAAAATTTTCTTTTGTTATTGTAAGGTTCAAGATTTGATATATAATATATTAATAGTCTCCTAACCTCTTTGAAAACTTGGCAGACTTGGCCTGATAAAATGCAATGAGTTGACACAACTCATACACAAGTCCTAACCAAGTAATTGTCTGAATCTTGTGATTTCTTTTTATTGAAACTCATCAGAAACTTGATCCTTGACTTACATGTTTTGGGTGTGGACTCATCTGTAGAAAAAATGACTAAAACCCATGTGAATTTTTTATTTTTGTATTTCGTTTGTCCTTTGATTTCAACCAGTAGGTGAGGTATTTTGTAGCGAGGTCACAAAATACCTTGAAAGGAAGGTTTGGAAGTTCAAATATTTGAAAAGATTTGATAATGATGATATTCTTATCTTCAAATGCGTAATCCTCATCATTTAGTCTGGTCAGTCTAGTCTGATTCTTTAGCTTCATTGTTAGTTCTTTAAGTTTAAAGAATGAAAATTTGGTAAAAAATAGTGAGAGTTTGGTGCTAGAGAAAAGTTAAAAATATAGTGATTAAATATGAAAGATGGTGTGCATGATGAAGTTCCATGTGGCTCTACCCCTTGAATTCCATGAGGATCTTGCCCTCAAACCCCTACAAGAGCTTTACCTGACCCCTAGCTACATTTGTGTCCCATAAATGTCCCAAATCTAGGCCACTTGGTTCCCTCATTCCAGACTCTATGGAATAATTTGTAAAATATTGATTTGAGAGTCATATAACATATGTAATTTTGAATTATGAAAAATTTGACAAGGTTTACACGCATCTTGCACAACACTGTGGCTTCTTCCAACCATTTTAACATATTTTGTGCAGGTACTATGAGGCTACTTCTAAATGGAAAGAGCTAGATTCTCATGTTAAGTCAAGTGAAAATTTTCTTTTGTTATTGTAAGGTTCAAGATTTGATATATAATATATTAATATTCTCCTAACCTCTTTGAAAACTTGGCAGACTTGGCCTGATAAAATGCAATGAGTTGACACAACTCATACACAAGTCCCGACCAAGTAATTGTCTGAAACTTGTGATTTCTTTTTATTGAAACTCATCAGAAACTTGATCCTTGACTTACATGTTTTGGGTGTGGACTCATCTGTAGAAAAAATGACTAAAACCCTTGTGAATTTTCATTTTTGCATTTCGTTTGTCCTTTGATTTCAACCAGTAGGTGAGGTATTTTGTAGCTAGGTGACAAAATACCTTGAAAGGAAGGTTTGGAAGTTCAAATATTTGAAAATATTTGATAATGATGATATTATTATCTTCAAATGTGTAATCCTCATCATTTAGTCTGGTCAGTCCAGTTTGATTCTTTAGCTTCATTGTTAGTTCTTTAAGTTTAAAGAAAGAAAATTTGGTAAAAAATAGTGAGAGTTTGGTGCTGGAGAAAAGTTAAAAATATAGTGATTAAATATGAAAGATGGTGTGTGTGATGAAGTTCCATGTGGCTCTGCGCCTTGACTCCATGAGGGATGCTGCCTCTCGACCCCTACAAGAGTTTTACTCCCAAACCCCAACTGTTGTCATCCCCTTGTCATCCCCAAATCTAGGCCCTTGGTTCCCTCATTCCAAGACTCTATGGAATGGTGTAAAATATTGATTTGAGAGTCATATAGCATATGTAATTTTGAATTATGAAAAATTTGACATGGTTTACATGCATCTTGCACAACACTATGGCTTCTTCCAACCATTTTAACATATTTTGTGCAGGTACTATGAGGCTGCTTCTGAATGGAAAGAGCTAGATTCTCATGTTAAGTCAAGTGAAAATTCTCTTTTATTATTGTAAGGTTCAAGATTTGATATATACTATTTTAATATTCTCCTAACCTCTTTGAAAACTTGGCAGACTTGGCCTAATAAAATGCAATGAGTTGACACAACTCACACACAAGTCCCGACCAAGTAATTGTCTGAAACTTGTGATTTCTTTTTATTGAAACTCATCAGAAACTTGACCCTTGACTTACATGTTGTGGGTGTGGACTCATCTGTAGAAAAAATGACTAAAACCCATGTGATTTTTTCATTTTTGCATTTCGTTTGTCCTTTGATTTCAACCAGTAGGTGAGGTATTTTGTAGTTAGGTGACAAAATACTTTGAAAGGAAGGTTTGGAAGTTCAAATATTTGAAAAGATTTGATAATGATGATATTCTTATCTTCAAATGTGTAATCCTCATCATTTAGTCTGGTCAGTCCAGTCTGATTCTTTAGCTTCATTGTTAGTTCTTTAAGTTTAAAGAAAGAAAATTTGGTAAAAAATAGTGAGAGTTTGGTGCTGGAGAAAAGTTAAAAATATGGTGATTAAATAAGAAAGATGGTGTGCATGATGAAGTTCCATGTGGCTTTGCCCCTTGACTTCCATGAGGGTTGTTGCCCCTCGATCCCTACAAGAGCTTTACTCCCAAACCCCAATTGTTGTTATCCCCTTGTCATCCCCAAATCTAGGCCCTTGGTTCCCTCATTCCAAGACTCTATGGAATGGTGTAAAATATTGATTTGAGAGTCATATAACATATGTAATTTTGAATTATGAAAAATTTGACAAGGCTTACACGCATCTTGCACAACACTATGGCTTCTTCCAACCATTTTAACATATTTTGTGTAGGTACTATGAGGTTGCTTCTGAATGGAAAGAGCCAGATTCTCATGTTAAGTCAAGTGAAAATTTTATTTTGTTAGTGTAAGGTTCAAGATTTGATATATAATATAGTAATATTCTCCTAACCTCTTTGAAAATTGGTAGACTTGACCTGATAAAATGCAATGAGTTGACACAACTCACACACAAGTCCTGGCCAAGTAATTTTCTGAAACTTGTGATTTCTTTTTATTGAAACTCATTAGAAACTTGACCCTTGACTTACATGTTTTGGGTGTGGAATCATCTATAGAAAAAATGACTAAAACCCATATGAATTTTTCATTTTTTCATTTCGTTTGTCCTTTGGTTTCAACCAGTAGGTGAGGTAGTTTGTAGCCAGGTGACAAAATACCTTGAAAGGAAGGTTTGGAAGTTTAAATATTTGAAAATATTTGATAATGATGATATTCTTATCTTCAAATGTGTAATCCTCATCATTTAGTCTGGTCAGTCTAGTCTAATTCTTTAGCTTCATTGTTAGTTCTTTAAGTTTAAAGAATGAAAACTTGGTAAAAATTAGTGAGAGTTTGGTGTTGGAGAAAAGTTAGAAATATAGTGATTAAATATGAAAGATGGTGTGCGTGATGAAGTTCCATGTGGCTCTCCCCCTTGACTTCCATGAGGGATGCTGCCCCTTGACCCCTACAAGAGCTTTACTCCCAAACCCCAACTGTTGTCATCCTCTTGTCATCCCCAAATCTAGGCCCTTGGTTCCCTCATTCCAAGATTCTATGGAATGGTGTAAAATATTGATTTGAGAGTCATATAACATATGTAATTTTGAATTATGAAAAATTTGACAAGGTTTACACGCGTCTTGCACAACACTGTGGCTTCTTCCAACCATTTTAACATATTTTGTGTAGGCATCATGAGGCTGCTTCTGAATGGAAAGAGCCAGATTTTCATGTTAAGTCAAGTGAAAATTTTCTTTTGTTATTGTAAGGTTCAAGATTTGATATATAATATATTAATATTCTCCTAACCTCTTTGAAAACTTGGTAGACTTAGCCTGATAAAATGCAACGAGTTGACACAACTCACACACAAGTCCCAACCAAGTAATTGTCTAAAACTTGTGATTTCTTTTTATTGAAACTCATCAAAAACTTGACCCTTGACTTACATGTTTTGGGTGTGGACTCATCTGTAGAAAAAATGACTATAACCCATGTGAATTTTTCTTTTTTGCATTTCGTTTGTCCTTGTTTCTTACATCTGAATATATGGCATTTGTTTGAAGGCCTTCCATGCCATAATTATCATTCAATATTTTCCACAAATGTTTTTACTTGGAAATATCTATTCATTGTATCACAGATTATACTAATGCTATAGTGAAAATTTAAAGCTACAAATAATGTTCTTTTCTCCATTTGTCATTAGTATATAGACCTACATGGACTATTGATAAATACTTGTTTGTGTGCCAGAGGATGGAGGGATTATCTAGGAAAAGTGTCAGTAGTGAAAAATATCATAAATAGTTTTTTTAGAAAGATTTGTTCGTTGGTTTGTAGTAGTGAAGTGTTGAGTTGCATGAAATTTATGTTGTATTAGTTGATATATTTTTTTGGCACTGCAAAACTTTTTTTATTCTCGTGGAGTTGCAAATTGTCCAACACAATTTTGCTTGTCTTTGAAAGAAGAGTGTATTCTCTTTTTGTAAACTTGCAGTTCGTGGAACTTGGAGTAGAATAATGTAAAAAATAATGAATAGAAATGTTCTGATGAAATATCTTTAATCCTTAGATGTTTAAACTATCACATATATCTTCAACTTGATGAACCCAAATGACTATGGAGTTTCAGACTTCTTGGACAAATTGGATCAGATCACTTGACAAATAGTTATCTCAACCCATTTGGCTACTTTTTTGATTAGCTGATCACTGGATGACAAGCACGTATTGGAAAAACCTTCTGAGAAGCTAGATTTCCATAGCAAAGATTCTACATTTGGTCTGGGTGCCACCCAAGTCACCTAGAATGCTAATGGCTTCCATTATCACATTTTTATCTGTCATCTTCATTGGAAAACCTTTGTAGTTAAGAAACCGCCATGACAAAGCTACTGCATTTTGTCTTGATGCAACAACCAAGTCATCTAGAATCCCATATGTAGTCTCTGTCATGTTCTCATTGCCCTTTTCTTGAAAATTTCACTTGAGGAATTGTATACCATGACATGTATAATGCATTAGCTACTCAGATGTAGGTGAATTCTTTGAAACCTTGATATTGCTTCAAGAATTCAACTATGAGCTAAGCACCTTAAGCAAGCTGAGTAGCAGAGTAATGGAATCAAGCTATGGAGCTATATCAAATCCAGAAAATTCCAATTCATTGTTAGGATAATATTTGATAATGAGATTTGTAATCTGTAGATATCCCAAGTGTTTGTGAGCTCTACTACTTCAGATGAAGGAGGTGTCGATGTAAACAAACTCTAGACATCTGCCTCACTCTGAGCCCATTCATCCCATAGAGACTTAGATATAATTGCTCATTGCCCACAAAGATCAGATTGTATATTAAACAAAAGAACATAGGAATGAAACCAAAAGACCAGGAACACCAAATTTATCACTCACCTAATGGTGAATCCACATCCAATGTGAAGGACTCCTTATTCCAATCCCAAGATTTGATGGATTGATTCAAATACAGTGCTAAGCTTTTTATGCAACTAGCATTTATGCAGGGAACCATTATTTAATATCCATTGATTGGAATACCCACAACATCTAATGACTATTGTTGTTTGCAGTGCTTTAGACTTCCTACATTTTTCAATGACTGTTCATTAAAACTAAGACATCATAAACTTGTATTTATGCAATTTCTATTATAGTTAATTATCTTTGTATCAAGTTGTTAATTTATACATTATTGTTTTTTTGGACATCAGGAAATGAGGAAAAAGAATTTAGGGTGCAAATTAGATGATAGTGATCATAATGCTGAAATTCCAGTGATAGATTATGAGCGCTTTCTTGAAGAACGTGTGGCTAAGAATAATGAATATTTATTGCATCTTGGTTTGACAAATAGGCAAGTTGTAAATCCACTAAGTAGTATATTATTGATTTAATACCGTTTAATGAAATTTTATAGGCAAGAGCTTTATGTATATAAGACATGATATGATATTTTTTTTATTTTATAGGCAAGAAAAAGAGTGCAGAGAAAATGCAGAGAAAAAACAAAAAGAAAGTAAAGATATAGTGTTGCCAGCTCGTAGAAGCCAATGCATAAAGGATGTGTTTGAAGTGAAATCTAGGGAGACCAATATTGACCTACCTACTCATGCCACACCTGATATGGCCAAGGAGCATGAAGTTTCGGTTAATGAAAGTCACAAAGAGAGTCTACTTGCATCTGATGTGCCTCAGAGTGCACCTATTACATCTACAACTTTTGATGGAATTAGTGGATCAACTAGAAATATTGGTAGTGGTTCAACGGAAGATGTGTCTGATTTTGTTGGAAGACAAATATTGAGTCAAGATTTATATAGATCTATAGAGAGGAATGCAAAAGAAAGAATATTAGAAGGGAAGAACCCATTCTTGGTTGAGGTATCAAGAGATGGCGAACCCATTGGGAAAAATGCTGCAAGGTGTGCCTTGGAGTTGGGCATAAGATGTAGGGCCCATTTGGATATTTACAAATCAAATTTTGCACAGCAAGATCCACAAAATGTGGAATATGTTATACAAAAAAAGGAAAATGCCTTTGACACTATTGGTGGACAAATCTCCTAAAAATATTACAAGCACAAGATGAGACTTCTGATGAAAATTTTTAGATACAATTGTAGAAAAATAATCATGGAGGGAAACAAGAGGTTAGAATCTACTCTATCTCCCAAACAGTGGGAGGCATTGAAAGAAAGTATGTGTTCTGAAGAATATTTGACAAAGAGTAATAGAGGCAAGAGAGCAAGAGATAGTGTGAGGGCTGAATATACATTTGGCAGAGGCGGGTTGCAGGCCAAAATTGAAAAATTTGGAGTAAGTGTATGGATTTTTGGTTCTATTTACATCGTGTTATTTAATTCAAATTTTTATTGAACTAACTATATGTTGAAATTGACATTGTTTTTTAGGAGGAAAACAATAATAGAGAAGCAGGAGTAGAAGATATTGTCAATTATATGGCAACACTAGATCATACTAAATCTACGAGTAGTATGAATTCAAAATCTAGTTCATCAACAAAGATTTCACAGCCATTTGTTGAACGCCCAGTAAGAGCCTCTCCAAATCATGTCAACTCAAATGAAGAGTACCAACATTTAATGAGTTGCTTACATGGTCTCATCGAGAAAGCTTCACAGTTGGATGCCTCTGTTAAGCCTATAGTTTCTGCATGGAATGACCATAATTCCATAGATTCATATCAGGTAAGAGGCTATTCCTCAATATTTTGATTCTCAACTATATCATTTTTTTGCATAGTCTTTCTCTATTGTTGTTTTTTCTTTGTTGAGCTCTTCATAATTGTCTTACTCTATATGTTTTTATAGTTGCAGAACAATTATATGAAAGCAGAATGAAAAGGAAAAGACCCTGTCAATAGAGCTCTCAACAAAGCTACACAACTTTAGGACAATGTTGACAATGATTATGCTGAATTCAAGGAGTATGTGCATAATATTGAGGTGAGTGCTATGAAACCTTTAGATTAATTTTTAATTTTGGCTACTTTGGGTTTGAGTAGAGGTCACAACCAGGATTGTATATTAGATTCATTTATGATTGCTTTTAAATCTAAAATGTTTGGTATGTTAAATGAGTGCATTTTAAGCATCTAAAATATTATTTTTTGGTTATGGTATTTTTCTTGGTTGCTTATAAATGATAGGGAAAAACCTTTGGTTGCTTATAAATGATAGGGAAAAACCTTTAGGAAAAACAATTTTAGGGAAACATGTACTTAAAGTTGTAGCACTTGAACATAGAAATGTGTAAAAGTTTAAATACCCCCCTTGATTCTATTGGCAACCTGTCACAACTACAACACTTGAACATAGAAGACTGTAGAGGTTTAAATAACCTTCCTAATTCCATTGGCAACCTCTCACATCTACAACACTTGAAAAATAGAAATTACAGGCAGAAATTTTGTTCTTTACATTTTGATTTGCCTACATGATAGAGAGAAATCTGGTGGTCATATCTATATTATATGGGAATCTACAGCCCACTGTGAATTGTATTATGAAGAAAAAACAAGTTTGTTGTATCTCCCAAGTATCTGTACAGTTCTACTCCAAGTTTTACACATGCAAGTGTACAAACTACCAAAAAAATTAAATTTAGGTATTTCATCAAGCAATGGACAAGTGACATGGACAATCAAATGAGAATTTGGGAACATCTAATACATCCTAAGTTTTCTTGATGGTAAAAGCATGAGTAATTCAGAATGGTCACATTAAATTTAGAGGGTTTTATAATTGTACACCTCAAAACAATGTAAGGTATATGGAAAAATAATCCCCTCATTGATGTCTTGCACCAGGGGGTCTCATAAACCAAATTAGTGTCTCTTAGAGGTGAGATGAAAAAATATTGTTACATTTAAATTAGCATGGGGGGTTCCATTAATTAAATTAACATAGCAAAAAAGTGATAAAAGGCATGAAAATGGAAAAAGAAAATTGAAGGGAAAACATGAGAAATGTCATATATTTTAAGTGTTTAGTCTAATTTAAATATTAAATATAAACTAAAAACATTCTATTAATGTCTAAGAATGCATACCTCAATTGCAATAATTGTTGGAGTGAGAGGAGAGACATCTTTGTGACCATGTTCTAATGCAATTTCTAGAGACAACAATGGCTTTTTATTATTCCCTTTAAATTAATGAAATCATGTTCTATGCAAAAACAAAATAATTAAATAAAAAAAAGAAAGACATAAGAGGGAATAGAGATATAAAACAATATGGAACTCAAGAATGTGATTAATGTGCATTATCATCTTGAACTCATGTTCAAAACAAACTGTAAGAGATACAAAAACATACTTTGAAGAGACACTTTTACATTAGAATTGCCATATGCTTCAGCTCTAGCCTCATAAAGTTTGGCGAGCCTTGTTAAAGCCTACCAAAACCAACACATACATGGATGTAACAATTGTTTTTGATATAGCATTTATCAAATAAATAATTGAAATACCGCATAGCATATAGCTCCCTTTCATATGTTATGAACTGGATTCTTATGGACCGTAAGTTGCTTAATGCAGTTGTGCAAAGGACCACAACCCATTTTATGACCATTTGAACATGCATTATGATGCATATAGGGTACACAAAATATACTAACCTAAGCATCACACTAAAATATAAAAATGAGATAATGAGATAATGAGATAGCCTTGTACCTGGAAAGGGCCTTAATGTTAAACAACACACTAGAATTTGTTGCAAACAATATGTATAAGGGGACCCAATTGCATCATGAGTTCACAAAAGATGCCAAGAAGAAAATCATGTTGCTCCTCTAGAGTGTCCTTGATGAGTTGTTGAACATTCATGGAGGCATTGGGAGTCATCTTCTAAGAGTCAACCATCTCACCACTGTGACAACACTCATGCAGATAGTCTGGTTCACTGATATGGAACCAAGTTGTACTCCTTCCTTCTACTGTTGTGAGTAAACATTGTGAAACATTACCAAGACTTCCTCAGATGCCACAAGCCTAAATTGGTGTAGGATGTCTTAAGCCAAATATATGCTCTAACACCGATGACCTGCACCACAGGGCTTGGGATGGGTGGAAAAAAGGAGAACATGATAAGTTATTAGCTAATAATAGTTGTATTATAATGAAAATTCCATAGAATAAAAGGCACCAAATTTCAAACCATTGTATGCCCGTGAAATACTGAGACAACATAACAGTGCTCTTCTATTGACTAGGAACATGTTACCACATATGTATAGAAAGAAACAAAAGAATAAGAATGAGAATTCTCAATGTCAAAAACCAAGGATGATGATCCTAGGTAGCTGATCATTCATATATGAATAGTACACCTATGGTGAACCAAAGAGGAGTTGAGAAACATGTCCTTCCTCAAGTTCTAAAATAACTACACAGACAATTACAGGAAAGAGAAATTACAATCAAAATCTGTTACAAAAAGGTTTGGTTTTGTAAAGGTGGATGATTGAGAGTCCATTTTCCTTGAAACAGGTTTGTGATAAGTGCACAAATGTAATTATCACTCCCCTACTTACCCATATGCACTAGTGTCTTCAGCATGAGGCAGTGCCACTGACATGTGATTCTTGATACTGTGTTGCAAGCTGCTTAGGTTATCTACTTCTAAAATATAAAACTGAGATAATGAGATAGCCTTGTACCTAGAAAGGGCCTTAATGTTAAACAACACACTAGAATTTGTTGCAAACAATATGTATAAGGGGACCCAATTGCATCATGAGTTCACAAAAGATGCCATTCTTGATACTATGCTGCAAGATAACCTAAGCAACTTGCAGCACAGTATCAAGAATGCACTTTGTAAATAACTATAAATATATTAGGATTAGTTTTGATTTACCCAAATACAAGTCTTATAGCTTAGAAGGTCGCATTAGAGCAACAATTCACTCCCAAAGACACTTACAGAAAATAGTCTAGCATGGGCTAATAAGTTGACATAAGTTGAAAGGGATATATAAGCAAAAACATGTCCAACTTTCAACACTCCAAATGACACAAGTGGGGTATTTCTTTAGTCCTCAACATAGATGCTTCAATTGATACATGGTCAGTAATGTTAAGCCAAGAATTTCTAGATGGAAAAGCAAAATTTGTGGATACAAGTTTCATACATTTTCACAAAGTAAAAAGAACTAACACATATATAAGAAGGAGATTTTGGTTGTTAAAAGAGGAATTAAAAATCTTAAAATATTCCTCAAGCCCAAAAATTTTGCAAGCAAAACAAATAGTTAGCCAATAAGAAATTTGTTAATGAAAAAAGCAAGCATAGATTTAGCCCAAGGGAGAATTGTTGGTGGTATTTTGAGTTCCAGAGTTATAACTTTGATATACAATGGGTTAAATGGGAAAATAATTCCCTTGTTGACGCTTTAACTAGAGATCTCAAAATTATTGTAGTCATCACAATAGATCCCATAGATCCACTTATTTTCCAAGTGAAATTCTAGTTATTCTATTAACTAATAGGTATGCTAATAGGTGGATCAAAATGATTAAAAAACTAAAAAGGGATACTTGGGAATATAATATAGAAAGACATCATTTCTATATTATGGATGCTCTGGACCTTTTGGAAGCATATATTATCTTAGAAATGCTTTCTCATTTGATCTTGTGATCACACTTATCATTAGGCTAGTGGTTACCTAAACATTGATCAAAAATTATAATTCTCTACTCAATCAGAGTAGTAAATAGTTTTTATTTTGGTAGGTTTCCTTTTGAAAATTATGCAAATGCATATGGAGCTGTATTAGATGAAGAAATGGTTGATTTCCTCAATTTAATTAAGTTTGTAAAATTTAAAGTCTTTGGTAGTTTGTACATTTGCATGTGTTATAGATCAAATATTATTAAGTTGCCCCATAAATATTATATTACTGGGCCCAACTTAAAATAATAATATTATTCATTTCCCTTGATTTATCCTTTAGCCTATGAGAAATTATGATATGCTAGAGGTCTCTCCATGGTTCTAATTTGGAAAAGGGGACATGACAATAACTAATTGCATGACAACATAACTGATGAGTAATTGAATATTTTTTAACTATGATTGCACAACTAACTGCATGATTGCATGACTACATAACTAATGGGTAATTGATGTGCTACTAATGATGATTGCATAGCTGGTGAAGACCTGGCTTATTTTTAATGTGCTGATAATAGACATCATTCTAATCAACAAGAGGTTGCAAACCACTTAGCTTGGTCTTTAATTGACCCTGATTACAATTGCTGTACTAAATAAGCCTGTAGGGCCATATCAACCTATAATAGTTTTAACTAGAGGGCCATGTTAATAGCCTAAAAGATTGATTTTGAGAAGCCTTATAGTTTTCAATCATTTTTCCAGTGTTAAATTTAGTTTCTTTGGTTAATGTACTTATTTTATGGAATTTTATTGATTGTTACCATACTTCTGATGCAGGGTCAAGGACATTTTCTATCATTGTTTAATCATAGATTTCTAAGGCTGATTAGGCCTTTTTTGTTTGGAATTTAGAATTTTATGTTAAGATGTGACTAGAATTTACAAACTATACAGATACTTGGGAGATACAACAAACTTTTTTTTTCTTCATAATACAATTCACAGTGGGCTGTAGATTCCCATATAATCTAGATCTAACCACCAAATTTCTCTCTATCATGTAGGCAAATCAAAATGTAAAGCACAAAATTTCTGGTTGTAGAGAAATCTGACCACCAGATTTCTCTCTATCATGTAGGCAAATCAAAATGTAAATGCCACTATCCTTACCTCCTTTACCTCTATATTTTCCTTATGACCTGTTGTTCCTGCATTGTTAGTCCTCAAATGATCTCTACAAAGACAATTATACAAACACATAACTCAATGTGTAGGGTCCATGATGAGTACCAGTTGAATTCACTATAGGAGGTTGGATTTAAAATTAGAGCCCTAGAGGTATGAAAGAAGAATGAAATTAAATTATAATTCATTACTAAGTCATTGACCAATAGAATTAAAGCGATGGGAAACAAAACAGACAGTATAAAAATATCAAAGGCTTTCCATATGATTTTATTGAGATACAATCTAAAAAATTGTAACATAAACTAATCAGAAAAGCTTGGAATGAACTACCGATAAGCCCATGAATATAACAAATGAGTAGATCTTGCTTGTAAGGAGTAAAATAGTTTTTATATCTTTCTATTTAGCTTGAGTTATAAATATATAATTTCAAGTGAATTCCTTAATTTGAAAGTATTAAATAGAGTGCATGTGATCTCACCAAACAATAAAAGTAGCTCCAAAATCAATCTTTTTAAAGAGCAACTCTTAGCAAATAAATGTAAGCAACTAGGAGAAAGGGGATTTTTTTGAAAAGGTAAAAAGGCCATCACATGCCTAGCATTTTGTGCTAAGATAAAAGATCAAAGCACTCACAATAGAGAATTGGAGATTAAAGTGGATAAACCAAGTGATATTGGTTTGAAAGGTGATAATGTTAACTTTGAGTTTATAAGCTGAATTGAAATTTTGAACAAAAATTAACTATCATCCATAGGTTTTGGATAAGAAATTATTTTTTCTTAGTTTTTGACTCCTCACACCTTGGTAGAAATGTTTGTTTTGTAATTTTCTCTTGTTTTCTAATATGTTATAAGGCAAGTTTGTGATAAGGTTACTGAACAATAGTTAATATGGAATGCTTGTTGATATTTAAATTGTTGATGTGTATGCACAAGCAGACTGATGAGAATGGGTTTGTAAAATGATCAACTGCTAGTATGTTGAGTGGAAAACAACTTGCTTCTCCAAATACGGTGAGTTCGGTGATGACCTCAATGAACACATTTTATCGTATTTTCTGTGTTCTATGGTATTGATTGTTAAATCTTACAATTTTTTCTTTGTTTGATTGAGATATTGATTGAGCTGCATGTAGCTGTTGTAATCTAAAGAGAAAACTATACAAGTTTATTAGTTTATGTTATTCATGCATAAAAATTTGTTGGAAGCCTTTATGCAAGTTTAGTAGGAACACGGATAATGTGTTATTTGTTGGAAGCCTTTATGCAAGTTTATGTTATAATGTGTTAATTTTTTCTTTTTGTAGGAATGTATTGATAAACTCAAAGAAGGAGATAAAGTTAAGGTGTTGGATCCATTAGATGGTGATGTTGTGGGCATTGGGCAGATTCACTCCCTATCTATTGCACATGGAGTCAACTTGAAAGGAACAATGGATGCAAATGTAAACATTTTAAAGGTCACAAGTAACATACCCTTTGTTTATGAAGACAAAATAGATGGAGCTGTTCGTCTGAAAGAGAAAGATGGAACCTTCACACAGTGGCCACTAAAATATTTGCAAAAAATGACATAGTTGAAAATATTTATAATGTACTAGTTGCTAGACATCTTGGCTCACTACTTTATGCAGTATTTTGAATATGTTGTTTAGGGATCTTAATTATCATGGTGTATTTGAAAGACTTGGAAACTCTTAGACAACTTTGACATTTATTTATTATATTTACATATATACTATTAGA
Source organism: Sequoia sempervirens (assembly GCA_007258455.2). NCBI lineage: Eukaryota > Viridiplantae > Streptophyta > Pinopsida > Cupressales > Cupressaceae > Sequoia > Sequoia sempervirens. The sequence goes on from VDFB02137742.1 coordinate 15,028, forward strand.
CATCTTTGACATCTTATAACTTGATATATATATTGATATATATTTGCATTAAATTTTGTTATTGTAGATTACCTTTATTTATCATGATGTTGAATCAATCTTTTAATTTTAGTATGTTGTAGCTTGTACGCATATGTAATATTTTTATTTACTTTTATGTTTTAGTTCAAATTTAATATTATATTAGTTTTGCATTATAAAATTTATGGTATTTAATAAATTATTTATTTCGTGATTATATTTACTACCAATTAATGAAAACTAGTAAATAAAATGACTGAATTAATGGCTAACTGTATGACTAAAGTAATGATTAAATTAATGATGAAATATGACTAAATGACTAAATAACTAAATATATGACTAAAGTGATGACTAAAATAATGAATAAATTAATGACTAAATATATGATGAAATTAATGACTAAATATATGACTAAATTAATGACTAAATATATGACTAAATAAATGACTACCTTGACTAAATAAATGACCAGTTAACAACAATAAATGACTAAATTAATGACTAAATATATGATTAAATAAATCACTACCATGATTAAATAAATGACCAGTTAATAACAATCAATGACTAAATTAACGATTAAATCAATGACTAAATTAATGACTAAATCAATGACTAAATCAATGACCAAATTAATGACCAAATCAATGAGTACAAATCAATGACTAAAATAGTTTAGTCATAAATTTGGTCGCATTACAAATGACTGGCAATAAACTAATAATGGTCACGTGACCAAAATTAGTCATTTATATGCAATTTTTAGTAGTTTATTTAGTCATATATTGTTGTTTGTGTACTAGTGGATCTTATGAAACATTGTCTTATTATTCTAGAATGAAATTTATTGTTTTATTTGCCAAGTTTTAGGATTCATTGCTTCATATACATGTGGTACCTATAGAAAATTTGATTTTTAATTTTAATTTTTAGTGATTGAAACTTGTTCTTGATTGAGTTGTATGGATCTTTTTATAGAGGAAAATATTCCATTGATCGAAGTAGTAAATAAGAATAACAATAATCAATATAATAGAGGTAGCATTTTTTGTGGTTGAATTAACTTTGTTATATTCTTTTGCTTTCTCTACATTGATGGCATTGTTGGATAGAAAGAATGACATTTAAAATATATACATAGTAAAAATAGAATATTTACAAATTTTTAATATAAAATAGAACATATAAAATGATAACTAAGAATGAGTGGAGGGGTGATAGGTTATTTATATGCAAATCAAGGTGCATATTTGATAGGATGTATATCTTGATATTTTGCACATCTTGATAGGCTTCACATGACCTTTTACCATTTTATATTTGAGTTGGATATATATGTCAAAGGAGATTCCCAAATGCCATTAAACCTTCAATATTCCTTATTTCCTAGTTAAAATATTAGGGTCTGCCAATTATTGTCTTCCTCATGATGTATATAAAAAAATATTTGACCCCTAGTTAATGTCTAAGTATTCACAAAGAGTCTTCGAAGGTAAACCCATGTAGACAATATTCAAGGGAATCAATGCAGTCATGTGGAAAAAATGTGATGATTATGAAAAAGTGTTTGGCAACTCAAGCCACTACTTGAAAGGTATCATAGTCATAACCCTAGGTACTTAGACTAATGGGTGCTACAATTACTATTCCAATTGAAGGGCTAGGAAGAGGGTAGTCTATAGGGGCTAATTGAATGTGAATACAATGATAAAGAACTTCATGATAGTTGATAAGAAAAAAAAGTCCTCAAGATAGCACATGTGGTAGTCAATAAGGGATCATGTATGACAATTTGATAATAAAATTATTGATAAGTGATACCACAATCAACATTAGTCACATGTATATATTCATGGAACAATGGAGATAGCTATTGAATGGTTGTGTTAAGATATTGTTTGAATATTCATAAACTAGCAAACAATGGCAATCTAGAGGTTACGATAGTTATGATCTATAGACATGATTACATCAAAGTTAACTTCCTCAAGGAAGCATAAAATATGATAGTGTATATGTCTCTTCAAAAGGTTTAATGATATTTTGTAGTGATCAAAATATGGTGAACACTTCAAATTTCTCAATGCTCGAATGCCAAACATGATTGTTATAGTGCACATACCATAAGAGGAAACCTATAGATGAAGAGATATCCTTCAAGGAAACTATTGAGAAGGTAGTTCAAGTGATAGTGAATAAATTTTTTGAAGTGACAATCACAAGGATACAAATGGTAAGACCAAAGGAAGTTTAAAATATGATAACCCAATGAAGATCAAGACCTACACACCAAGCACAATGACAGTCCACATTGCATTTCAAAGAATGACAATGGGTAACATGCACATGCTAGTGATTATATGAAAAGGACAGTAATTCCAAAACAGAAGGCTTGAGTAAGGAAGTAATAACTAGAAATGGAGGGAAAATAAGGAGTGCACTACGTAAGAAGAATGGTCAAGATTGTAAAGTAGTAGGTCAACATATGTATTTATATGAAAGTCAATAGGAAACACCGTGAAGACAGTTTCCAAGGGAATCGTCACAAGTCTAAACACCACAATTAAAATACTCTAGACAAAAAATGATATATAGTGTAGGCAACGAATTATATAGTTCAAGGAAAGTGACATAACAAATTGAAAAAGGAGTAGATACTGTGATATTAATGAATGATAGTAAAATGAAGAGGGAGATAATGCTTGAGTGGCATTATTCTTGAAAGATTCAAAAGTCACCAAGTTGACTATCAAGATTAAGGTGTGGTGATATGATGATATGATGAAAATAGAGAATCAAAATGTGGTAAATGTCAAGAATAAAGAATAGTGAATGAACATTTTGAAGTGATAGTCACATTCATGAAAAGATGATGAAAGATCATGACAGTGAGCACATGTAAAGTGAGTATGATTCTTGAGTAGGTATTATGAGTTATAACCACAAATACAGTGAAAGAAAACTCCATCAAATCAAGAGAGACACCCAAGGTTTTAAATTTGTGTTGAACAATCATACCAATTGATGTGACAAAAATCATAGACAAGGAAAGTGAATTGTTTCAAAAAGTGTCTCAAAGAAATATAATATCATGGAAGGAAACCTTCCCCACTCTCCCACAAACACTTCAAATCATTCTTGTGGTGATGCAGGAAAGCCTTTCCCACATCACCACAAGCATGACTTGAATTGTTTGTGGGAGAGCGGGGAAGGTGGATATACTATCAAATCGATCTAAAACATGGAAACAATCCTTTCTCCCCTAATTTTGTTATGATATAGTAGGAATAGTGAACCTCAAATCAATCTCCTCAATCCAATCCTCTATCCCCTCTGATATAGTAGGTAGTCCATCCATCTATTCCATCAAGTCATGTCAGCTACTATTACACACATAACATAAATCACTCACTCCAAGCATCTCATCTCAAAAATGTCCAATCCAATCCATACCCCAGTTTCCCTCACTCTCCTACAAACACTTCAAGTCATGCCCACAATTATGAGGGAAAGCCTACCAATTTTTCTCACATCACTGTGGGCATGACTTGAAGTTTTTCAAGGAGAGTACAAAAGGTTGCCTTCCATGATATCACATTTCTTTGAGGAAATTCTTGAAATAGTTTGCTTGCGTTTTCTATGCTTCCACATTTTCAAGTATGTCTAGCAGGGCACTTGTAATTACAACATATGGAAAAAAAAATCCCTAGTATTATGCTTTGATGGATGTCCCTTCATTATTACTGGATATCTGATGTAGTGCACATTATTATAGTGCAAGCCTATTTTTTAGATCATTTCATTTAGCATCACCAACATTCTCCACAAGAACATTGTCCATGTTTAAAATGATGGAAAGGGGTCACATCTCTCAAAAAAAATTCTCTTGCACAACAATCTTGGAGATGAATTTAGATGGAGAAGATTTGTTGATTTTGTGTTGTATTTTGGTCATGTAATATAAATAAACCCATGTATTTTCCTATCAATTGAATAAGTGTTGTAGAAAAACATTTTTTATGCTTGCATTTGGCATCAACATGCAAAGTCACCTCATCATTTCACAAGAACAACCTACCTTTAAAGCATTGTGCAGAGTTTGATGAAGAGGACCGCCACCTTGCATTTTGAATCCTTGCACAATCATAACATCCTTTGCATAATTCTATCCTCATTGTCTTATTTTATATGATGATATTTTCAAACAAAAAGGATTTAAATGGTGGATAGTGAAATTGTATTTATCTCTAATACTTGTTTGTGCAATGCTCATTAAAAAACCTTTGTTTAAGCACAAAATTTGAGCATGGCTTCATGAAACTTTCAACTAATACCAACTGTCCTAGAATTTGGGCCTCATATTGACAATGAACTAAGATGGTCTAACTCCTTGTCTTTCAATCTCTTGTGAATCTCACAACAAAACCATTAGTTCCTTACTTTTATAGGGAGCTAATTGATTTCTATCAAAACCCTACCCCTTTAGTATCATTTGTGTGGCAGTGTTATAATGCTACATGCTCCTCTCAAGGCTAGCTTTGATACAAGCACTTTATTCACCAAACCTATTCAAAACTGCACTTTCATTGTGTATATACTTGATATGATACTCATTGCATTCACTAGCTTTCATTCATTGTGTATATATGCTTGATATGATACTCACTATACTCTATTACCTTTGATAGAAATATACTTTTGATGTTGAATCTGAAGATGTTTTGAAGAGAGGTCTTATTTGTTGAGTAAATTTTGTAGGGCGATGTAAAATTTGCACTAATGATGTCTCAAATGGAGGGTGGTTGTCCAATTGATTGTAATTTCATCACAAATATCTTTCTTCAGGTAATTTGTTTCTAGTTGTTGTAAATTCATATATCTTCTTCCTATTGATAAATAGCTTATGGTTTTTGATATGGAACTCTAAAGTTGAGGTGAGTATTAAACTATTGCTCTCAATGTAATTTTTTTTGTTATATGATTATTTCTTGTAGTGCCTGTATTGGGTGTAGATCAATGCATCAAGTTATTTGAATAGTTCAAGTCTTATGAAAGGCTATATTTATTTTTGGGTGCATATTTGAGCTCTAGGTGATTTGACTTTGGATTCACTTGTATCATTTTGTAACTAATATTCATTGATCTATTTGAGGAGGTAATTTTGTAGTAGCTTAGGAACATTGTACTTATATGATAAACTATATTTTCAATGTCATTAGCAATGAGGATCCTAAAATTCACTTCAAATGCATTGAACCAATAGCCAAAACTAGACAAATCAAGCAAGCAAAACGTGTAACCAAAGAGTCAAACTTCTATGATGTTGAAAAGACAAAGAAATTTCTTATGGAAGCAAGACTTCAAGATGCTCATCCACTAATAAATGTTTGTGGTCTCCGTTTGGATTTTTCCACTATCATGTTTAGTACAACTTATAAGTCAAGGTATATACAAAACATAGTTCTCAGTCCATACTGAGTATTCATGGTGTGAATTATGTAGAGGAGTCTTTCATAGGACCCTTAAGCTTCATTTTTCAAGTAGTTCTTTCATGTTTTGGAGTTGTATAAGCAAAAAATAGAGCATTATAACTCAGTTTTCTCAATCATAGTACTAAGAAAAACACTTTGTAACACATTTTTCAAAGAAAAGACACATATTTATGCGTTGTATCTGTTGTAAGAACACCTCTTCTCAATAAAATTTCAATATTTTTCTTTCTTAATAGCTATTTCATTATGTGCAAATGAATGATTGATTATGTTTTTATGTGTATTATGTTTAAACCTCAAAAGTATTATCTCATTTCCAACACTTTTAGATAGAAATCAATGAACAAAAACAATTGAATAAACTACCAATTGACAAAAATTAGTGAATAAATAACTAAAAATATATGACTAAATATACTACTAGTTGATAGAAATCAGTGAATAAATATACTACCAATTGAAAAAAAATGGTTAATAAATATGACTAAATCAACGACTAAAAATATTCTACCAAATTGATCAATCAAAAAAACTAAATAAATGACTAGCAATAAAGTACTAATGGTCACATGACCAAGCTCAGTGAATATTATGACTAAATATATGACTAAATCAATGACTAAATTAATGACTAAATATACTACCAAATCAATCAATCAAAACAACCAATAAATGATTGAAATTGGTTTAGTCATAAATTTGGTTATATTATAAATGACTCGCAATAAACTAGTACTAACGGTTACTTGACCAAGTACTATCATTTATATGCAGTTTTTAGTAGTTTTTTTAGTCATATAGTAGTTTTTTGTACTAGTGAAAGAGAGGGATAAAAGGAGCGAGATACCTAAGAGAGAGAGGGTAGGAGGGATAAATGGAGGGAGAGACATGAGAGGGAGGAGGGAGGGATAGAGGGAGAGAGATCAAAGAGGGAGAGAGAGACCTAAGAGATGGATAGAGAGAGACTTGAGATGGAGAGATATGAGAGAGAGGGTGGGAGAGAGATACATAGTTATCTAGGTAAGGAGGGAGGGAGAAACCAAAGAGAGAGAGTGATGGTGGGAGGGATAAATGGAGTGAGATACCTAAGAGAGAGAGGGTAGGAGGGATAGATGGAGGGAGAGACATGAGAGAGATGAGGTGGGGGGATAGAGAGAAGGAGATGAGATAGAGACCTAAGAGAGACTTGAGAGGGGGTTGGAGTGTGAGAGAGAGTTTTCTAGGTGGGTTAGGAAGGATAGAGGGAGGGAGAGACTTGAGAGAGAGAGAAAGAGAGACCTAGATGAGAGAGACTTGAGAGGGATAGACCTGAGAGAGATGGAAGGAGAGAGATAGAGAGGGTTATTTAGGTAAGAAGAGAGATAGAAAGAGCTATAGAGAGTTGAGAGGGAGAGACCCAAGAGAGACTTGAGAGGCAGTTGGAGCAAGAGAGCTTGAGTTGTCTAGGTGGGGTGGGGGGGATAGAGGAAGTGAGAGACCCAAGAGTGATACTTTTCCTTGTTAATGAGTAGGAAATATAACCACTCCATATATGTTCACTTTTACTTCCTCCCATAGAATTTTTGGTGATGTTGTCAAGCACCAAATTTCAAACAATCTTGATAACATTATCTTTTATGCAAAGTGACTCATTAGAAGGTGCTTCTCTGATTCTTTTGTATAGGACAACCTAAAATTTTGGCCTTTTACCATCATCCAAGGAAGGATGATAATCCTATCATCCAAGTCACATACAAAGGAGAAACTAAGTTGTTTGCACTTGAAGAGATCCCAAGGCACACCAAATTGTTGCTATCTTTGATTTATATGGTCGTTGAGAAATAAATTTCCCACAATTCATCCAACTTGTTGCTATTTTCTAATAGTGCCTTAGGAAATGAGGCTCTGAACTATTTCCATATACTTTAAAATTATTTATTGATGTGTGACCAATTCATAATATAGACTTTAATCAATGAAAAATAAATGAAGATTTAGGTGTGGAAAGCACATAATATGATATATGTAATAATAATATAATAATAGAATATATAATATATAATACAATATATAAATACAATATAGGAGGGATATTATAATACATTATAAATATAATATATAATATATATTGTGACTAACATATTAGTATGGTCCAATTACGCTTGATCCATGAAGAATCGAAGCATAATTAAGCTACTAACGTCAATCTCAACAGGATCAATGAAATACATATTAAACCAAGCATCCATTAAAAACAAGCACACTAAACTATGAAAGCTTCAAAATGCCTACTCTAATCCATTTGAAACTTATCCTGTTGAGGGAGTGGTTTCTTGTTGATGTGGAACGATGACCCTTTCCCAATCCCATAGATAATAAGCTTGTTTCAATCAATTTTCTTCAAGAAAACTGATGAAAGTTCCATTGATAAATTTGTATGAAAACATGATTTAAAACTATATTAACATGATGCAAGCTATATTAACATGATTTGTGCTAAAATGATTAAGATGTGAAAAAGAAAAGCTAATCTAAATGGATTCTAAGCTAAAAGATTCAAACCCTAATTAATCAACAAGCTAAATGTATGCACCTATGTTACCATGGAAGCCATTAATAAAACTGAAGCTAATTAATGCAAGTATTTAAGCTAAAATGATATTAAGAAGATGCTAAAAGTGAGTGTGAGTGTGAGTGATTTCAACAACATGAGTTTCCTCTGAAAAAGATGGATCCATTTGTCTCCAAATAGTGACCTATTTATAAGAGAGCAAATGAGAAATGGAAGGTTGAGATAAAAAAGGCTAATCAATGGTCAAGGATGGAAGAAGTCGGAGGCATGAATCATGGATTTTCATCAACGGATGATAATTAATGATGAGATTTAATCAAGGGTTCTCCTTTGTTCAAACAAACACACTTTCAACTTGCCCAAGAGGTCACAAGTTAACTTGCCCAAGAAGTCAAGTAAGTTTGTTAGAAAATGAATATTCTCCTTTTTTAAATGAGTGAGGAAAGAGAATATTCTTTGGAATATTCTCGTGGGTGAGGAAAATAAATAATTTAGCAATTAAAAGAAAGTTTTAATGTGCAAAGGAGGAATAAATTCCCTTGCAAGTGGGGGGCCTAGATTAATTAGTAATTGCTAATTAAACAAAGGTTTAATCATGCAATTAGGGGAATTAGATGATTTTCATTAAATAAAGTGATTTAATGAAAGGGGAAAATTGAAATGATATTTAATGAAATAACTTAGGGTTATTTCAATTAAATAAGAAGATTTTAAAGATTAAATTAAATAATTTGATGTATTTAATTTAATTGGATGAAATGTTAGCATGAAAGGGGTGCATTAACCCAATTAGATTGATTAGATTAATAGATGAAAATGATGCCATTCTTTAATTAACTAGGATAATTTAATTAATTAAGCGAAAAGAAGATGGTTTCGAGGATGAAACAGTGTTAGTATACTTGATTCAAGTGTATGATATCATTCAGGAAATTTTCAGTATTTACATTTTGCCCCTCTTTGAAGTGAGGTACCTACTACATTGGTTCAAATATTAACGCCCTTTGGGTTAAAAAATTGTTGCTTAAATATTTTATTTTTTTTTAAATGATTTTTTGGATGTCCCACTATTGCCCCATCAAAAAGAATAAGTTGGTTCCCTACCCCCTTGAGAAATTGAACATAAATTTTGAAGTTTGGGTTGATTTGTCGATAATGGTAAAAAGTTTCCCAAGGGGTTCAGAAAGGCTTTGGGATGCAAAAAAAATGCCAAAAACACAAAAATTGATGCAAAATAAGCTTTAGTTTGGCAAGATTTGTGAAAATGGTGAAAAACCCTAGCTTCATGGTTAAATTAGGGTAGAAAACCCTAATTTGCAAGAATAAATAGGTGAGGAAGGGTCACTTTCAATTTATTTGTGCATTCACTCTTTAGAGAATTCTTACATTTTGAGCTTTGACTCTTCGATGAAATAACACAATGAGTGCTCCCATGACACATTTTTTACTAGGTTCGAAGTACCAAAGGCTTCTAGGCATAAGACCACTAATATGTGATTTGAAACTTGATTTAAAATTTGACTTTTAGGCACATTTATTGCATTTTGAATTTTGAATTTTGGTGGCATCGCTATATATTGGCGCTATTTTTAGAATCAATGATGTTATTTTGATGTATAGCAATGCATATGTGATTAGCAACACAGTTTGTGATTTAAAATTAGGGTTTCTAATTTCAAATTATGATGCATATGTAAATAGCGATGCACCTCGTGATTTAGAATTTAGGATTAGGGTTTTCCCAGTTCAAATAGCGATGCATATGTGTTTAAGGACACATATCACGATTTGTAATTTAAATGCCTTCAACATCGTTGTTCGGAATTTGAATTATAGCAACACTATTGTGAAAAGCGATGCTATTGTCATTTTGGGGGATAAACACTCCAAAGTTAGCCAATTTTCATGATTTTTGACATCATGCACTTCGTGGGTACAAGAGGTTATCTAGCCTTTAATATCCCATGAGTACCAACCGACTATTTTATCCAAACTTGGTGATTTTTGTGAGTTGCGACAAGAGCACCTAGGGGAGATTGGTTTGTGGTACGTTGCTTACATGCCCGTCATCCAGACACATTTGATGATGATGACAACGCTATGCGAGGAATGACATAACAAGACCTCATCATTCCACTTACCTACTGGGTATGTGCAGGATCATGATGGGCCAAAAAGTGGTGATATGATGGGTATGTGTAGGGTATGTGGCTGACGACTTTTTTTTAACCCAAAATTGATGAAATGAAAAGGGTTTTTAAAGGAGATTCTCATCTTTCCACCAATATAAATTATGCTTTACTTTGAATTTAATAAATAATTATTATTCATTTTCTATTTGAATTATGACTAAAGTCCGATTGATAGGTTGATTGAAAAACATCTATAGCTTTCAAATGGTATCATATTTTTGAATTCAAAATATGTGTCACATTCTATGCTTCACATACTATAGGATTAGAAAAAATGAATTTCATGAAGTTTTGACCAAGTTAAGGTGGTCATACATACGAGTTTTTTATATTTTTTAAAGTTGTAATAAAAAACCCAACTAATTATTTTCTTGGAAAAAAATTACAAAAAATATGCATCACATAAGGACATGAGTCCTCTACTTATATCTAAAATATTAATAAAAACATTATCATTTTTTGTGGTTAGGGTTAGACAAACACCTACTTCTTATTTTTCCCTAAAATTTAAGTACTCTGCATTGAAATTTCAAATTTTCGCCAAATAGATTTAAAAAAAAAAAACCTAATAGTTTAGAAACTACATTCAATTTTCTACATATTCTATTCTTACATATTTTTGAAATAATATAGATAACTTATTCAAATTACATATTTTTGAAATAATATAGATAACTTATTCAAATTTTTATGTCAAGTTGTCTAACTTTGATTTTTCTAATTTTTTTTTCCACTTAAGGGCCTTATTTTTCCATGATGATCCTACACATACCCTATTGGCAAGGCGACAATGACTCTAGAGGATGTATGGCAGATTTTGCGATTGTGGATACATGGTGACTGCGTGATCTATGACGTTGATGCCGACTATGATGCATGCCATGCAGTCCTTGACTAGGAGTTTTTTGTCCTAGTCAACTCCTAGATAGACCTAGAGATGTATAGAGGTTGGGCGTTGACCTTTAGATCGATCATTATGACATTTATCTTAGGTTTGGTTGCTCTAGATCAATGGAGCAGAGGATTCAATCCCAGATGGGGTCTAGCTTGGCATAGGATGCTCTTCTAGAGGACCTAGTATGCATGATTTCATTTATTATGATGGGAAATCAATCGGCATAGGGGTCACCCTTCTTCACATTTGGGCCTGGGAGCACATTGATGTGTTCCAACCTATTGCTCATATGGCAGATGTGGAGCCAAATGATCTAGTTGCCTAGAGATACAGGGGTGTCATCATGTTACAACACATAGGGCATCTCAACATTCCCTATTGGTGTCGAGTGATTGATGATATGACAGTGTTCAGATGGCAACCATGGCTTCATATGCCAACTTGGTATGATGATGTGTAGTAGTTGTTTTATGCTCAACAGGCTCGATATATGAAAGGTCAAGAGCACACGATTATTGAGAGGTACCTACTTGATAGGGTTTCCAGACAGTTTAGTGAGAGGTAGGACATGCCCAATGATGCATACACTGCTATGTTTGTTAGGTCAGCTCGAGAGATTGCGTGGGGACACATGATCCCAACCCATGAGGTTGTAGAGGGATTTTGACAGTTTTTGCTAGGCCATGTGCCTATGATTAGGGATAGGAGGATGCACAAACAATTCCTACTTATGATGCATGGTTGTAACCCCTCCATGAGGGAGGTTGAGAGGGAGGGGTGCAGGTAGAGGCAAAGGGTAGCCAGATGGCAAATAGGGTAGAGGATAAGGCAGAGGTCCAAATGGTAGGGGTAGAGGATCGCATGGCCAACATCATGATGGACAAGTCTCAAGTGTACCACCATTGCACTAGCAGCCTCCTTAATAGCCACATATACAACAACAACCATCGTTGGGGCTAGATCCCTGTGATGCATAAATACAATAGTTGTAGCAACAATTGTAGGTGGTGACGGGTGAGAGAGATCAGGCTCGTTAGAAGATTTTGGTCATCACTGCTAAGAGAGATCAGGCTAGGTAGCAGGTATAGGCCTTGATAGATGGGAGGGACCAAGAGCATAAGCTCAAGCAGACTTCCAATATGCAGTTAACATAGGAGGTCGGTTGGTGCCAACAGTTAGAGTCTATGACCATTGTAGCTTTGGGATGGATAGTGTTTTTCCGATTGTATAGAGAGGTTGTTACCGAGGCTACCTATTATCGTATGCATTACCATCAAGATCTTCTTGTGGCGATTAGGCAACTAGATTACTCACAGAGGAGTGGGGCACATCCCTGGGTTGATGATCAACTAGAGAGATAGCCTGGTGAGGGTAGCAGCCATTAGGGCTAGCTAGCTTATACAAACACTTTTTGATCATTGCTCAATTCTTTATACAAAGATACATTCATGGGCTCATTTTTGATAGCCTCATGGATATTGTACTTTTGATCGATATACATACATTGACTCAAATATTGTATCATGAAAGTTACCATTTTTCGATATATATATGATACAACTTTGATATGATGTGTTCTTTTATTTCATGCTTTATGAATGTATGGATACATTTGATGTTGATATGATGTGATATGCTTATATTTGATGATCATGTATGGATGTGACATAATGAATGGATGCATTTCCTTTTATTTATGTTTAAGCAATATGTGATGATATGTGATGTAATGATATGGAATGGATGCAATGTTACATTTTTTTTAGTATCTATTTATGATATTCCATGGGATGAATGATATGATATGATTATGTGATATGGAAGCATTTCTTTTTGTACATTTTTCTATGCAATTTATGATGTGATGATGTATGCATATGGATGTATGTATGGATAATGCATATTTTTATGCTTATGATATGATAATGTGATGCATGTTTATGATATGTATGCAATGATTTAAGATGCTTAGAATAAAAAATCCATATTATTCAACACAATTTAAATGATAATGATGATGTTGTGGATTATGTTTTTCATATTATGATATGCCATGTTTTATGCAAAATGCATGCAAGCTGATGATTTATGGATGCAAGATGGATGCATTGATGATATTGTTTTTGTTGACTGTCATGATACCAAGTTAGTGTGAAGAGAAGATAGAAGAAATAAGATGATTGACCATTGATTTTGATGATTGATTCAAAAAGGTCCAAAAAATATATGATCCACCAAGACTTTATTAGAGATGGTGAAGACAGATGCATGATGATGATGATGATGATGATGATGATGATGATGATGATGATCTGCTCATATCTTGGGATTGGGATTTTCTGTCATTCCTTATTGTTTGATATAACACATAGATACGATGCATCAAGGTATTAATAATCGAGATTGCATTGTATCTAACTTGTAATGGACTTTGAATCTACAAATAGATAGGATCGTTATTTTTCACACCTTGAAAAATGAAAACCTTGTTGGAATGTAAGTTAGAAGCTTAGAATACATTGGACGAAAGCATATGCAATAGTCAACAATTTACTCCAAACAACTTCCCTACATAGAACTAAGCAAGTATGCACCAAGATTATTTTACAAGAATACCCACAAGCACATCAAATGAAAGATAATGATTGATGCCCCATTCCTTTCTCTCTAAAACATTGAGACATCATTGAGAGGTCCTTGGAATGGGTCATTAAGATAAATCATAAAAATAAGATCATAGAAAAATTGTCAGTGTTATTGATATCTCTTGCCAGTTTATTATAGCTAAGGTGATTTTTGATACTAATGTACATTGCAATAAGGATACATCCTAGGAAATGTTAATCAGGTGGTTTGATTTAGGATGTTGTTTATGATAATTCATTGATACAAACTTCACTAAATCGTTTACCTATGATCTAGAATTTAGATTTTCACACTTAGGTTCCCACTTTACAACTTGCGGTAGTTGCTTTCTATTTGTTTTTCCAAAGGTTGAAGATGATGATTGATTTATTATTGATGGAGGTTTATTGCAAGTGAAAGCGAAATGGGATGGATGGTGTTGGGGTTTTTTGGAAAATATCAATGTTTTTGATATTTTGAATTTTTTTTGAGGTTGCTTTTGGTCTTTTTGAAAGTTTATGTGGATGTTTTGGTTTTCAATTATTTTAGGTTGTTTAGGGTTTTCTTAAATTTTTTGATGTTTTTGTGTTTTTCCAATTTTCAAATGTTTTGGGATTTTATGATGTTTTGGATGTTTAGGGATTTTCTGATATTTGGATGTTTAGGGGTTTTCTGATGTTTTGGATGTTTAGGAGTTTTTGAGTTTCGACCAAGAACCTAACCTAAAAGACCTATCCTAGGGGCCTCAAGGGTTGATCAAAGATTAGCCTTGCCTACATTATACATGTAGAGACCACATAGTTCGACTGAATCGACTTATTGAAGATGAGATATGCACAGTTGATGGATTGTCAGCTTATTATGATGGAATCCTAAAAAATTGACCTAGGGTGTCTCGGGGGCACATCAATGATGGCCTTGCCTATGTTCAAGCTTAGAGACAACATGGTCTGATTGGGTACTACTTTTGGATTTTTGATGTTTGACCTTTTTTTTATTTTTTGATATATTTTGGATTTTTCCTTTACAATTTTTTGAATGTTTTTAGATTTTAGCTATACAATATTTTGTAAAAGTTTTTGGATTTTCATTGTATAGGATTTTGGATGTTTTTGGATTTCAGCTATACATGATTTTGCAAATGTTTTGGGATTTTGAAGAGATTTTATGAATGTTTTTGGATTTTAGTTATACAGGATTTTGGATGTTTTTGGATTTTCTAATGAGGTTTTATGAATAGTTTTAGGATTTTCAATAAGATGTTAAGGTAAAAAATACCTCAATCATGATGTTGATGTCACATTGTGAGATAAAATACATGGATCAAGAGTTATTTGAAAACAAGAGTGCAATAACTTGCCCCCCAGTGTCTAGCAATTCTTCATAATGCAACAAATAACCAAGATAGCTAATGTATATGTGAAGAGTTTGATAGAGTTTTATCATGCTAGATATGGGCTATGGGACTTCACAAGATAAAATGGTAAAGAACCTGCCAAAAATTTTCCATGAGTAAACTTGAAGCATATGCCAAATCTTTGTCAAGATCAAGATAAAATGGAATATTTGGATAAATCTGGATTGGATGGATGGAGGGAACATTGGATTTATCATGACAAGGATGAGATGCTTTTGTCTAAGAATGATCATATAGATACTCGATTCTACTCATGATGCTTTTTTTCCAGTTTTTCATCATAGTACTTTCCCAAAGCGCCACCGTAGTGGTTTTCACTAGAGGACGATTTTTATTTTTACTATTTTCTTATTTTTTAATTTTTTGGAAATTTTACCTTCATGTTGAACCACTTGGTGGTACTAATGTAGAGGCCACTATCATAACGTGCCAGTGATATCCTGCTTGAAGAAGCTTCTTCGCTAAGATATGAGCACTTGAATGCAACCTTGAAGAACTCTAATTTGCCTTGTGGATGCTAGAATTAACCTTGTCTAGAAATCCTTATGATGAAGGGTAGTTTCCAACACACAGTCAATGTGAGAATTTGATATCATGAATGGAGTGGACTGTGACATGTATGAAGGAATATGTGATGTATTGGTTGATGTTTTGGAACCTTTTACTCTCCAAACTTGGGAAGATAAGAAATGATGGGTGTGAATGGAGGTTTTCATGGAATCAAGACCAACCACCAAATATACTTTGTTCCTTGCTTGAGAAGCCTACTTTTGTATTTGATGACTCTTTTGATGGGCACACTTCCCTTTTTTATTTTTCCCCATATTTTGTTTGAATAGTGGAGTTTTGGAGGGATGATTTTCTTTATTTTGCTTTGGTATCCATTTGTACTTGACATGTCCTAAGTTTTGATATACTACATTTTCTTTGATGATCTTTTCCTTTCTTAGATATGAATTCTTCCTTTTATGTTTGGAAGATCTCCCTTAGCTCTTGGTGAAACTCTGGGGATAAGAGTTCTTGATCCTAACTCGATTCAAAGTAACTTTCATTATCCTCAAGAGCCTCTTCTTGAAATGGTCCTCAAGTGGATGATAGATCATCGACAAAAGAATCTTTCTAATAGTCAGTAGGTATGGGTGCAACAAAGGATTTTTTTTAGCTCATTTGGAACTTATTCAACATGCCCAATCATTGAGTCATATGTAGGAGAGATATTACAATATGATATCCACTTGATGTCATTATGGTATAAAATATTGCTTAAAACTATTAATGGGTTTAGACTTTGCTTTAAAATAATCTCTTGATGTGTGTCTAATTCCTCATGTTGTGATAAATAAATATGTCCCACCGTGGTATCATGGGTATTTTTTATGTTTTTTGAGGTTCGAGCCTTTCCTGAGTCTTTTGCTTTTGTATGATCAGGCATAGGGTTTGTGTAAATTTTTAGATTTTCATTCTCAGATTTTTTATCAGCATCAATGTCTCCACATTCAATAAGATCTTTTATTAAATGTTTTATTCTAAAATAATTTTGTGTGTTATGACTTTTGTATCAATGAAATTCACAAAAATGATCATGTCTATAGCTACAACGTTTGACTTGTGGCTCTTGATAGTTTGATAAATCTGGGAGTGTGATACTTGATTAGACTATATCAACCTTTTTAACAAGTTATCCATAGGTTCCCCCAAGTGAATGAATTTTCATTTAGGAGCATTATTCGTTTGTTGTTGTCCATGTTGAGTGTTTGCAAAGTTGATTGTTGTTTGATTGTTCGACGATGACATGTATGGTTGTTGTGTATTCAGGGTTTGGGTGTTTAATTGCCTATAAGTAGTTAAGACCACCTTTACATCAACAACACCATCACGAGTAACATTCTTATTCTTGGCCCAAAAGTAGGATATGTCGTTAGAACTAATAGATGGGCGGTTGTATTTATATACTTGTGTGTTTCCCTATGAGATTAGGGATCTCATGATGTTAAGGGCTCTAGGGACAAGCTCATCGTAAGAGGTAATGTATTGCATTTTCAAGTGGAAGGATAGATCTGGATCAAAATTTGCTATGATGATCCCCACTTATTGCTCATCGAGAATGGTCCACTTGCTCTTACTAGCTTTTTGTCTCCACCTTTGTAGGAAATTAGTGAAGGATTCTCCTTTGTTTTGTTTGAGGGTGTATAACTCTTCTAATCTCACATCCATGTCAAGATTGAAGGAGAAGTGATCTATGAATTTATCAATTATTTCTTGAAATGTTTTGATACCTGGAGACAATTATGAGAACCAATGGACATGGCAAGACCTAATAAACTTCATGGGAAGAGGTGCATTAAGTAGGAATCATTATAGGCCATCTCCATGCACATGACATTAAACTCTTTGATATTGTCCAAAAGTATTCCTATCCCTTTGTATTTGTCGAATTTGGGGGTTTCAAAATTGGGAGGGAATGGAACTATTGTGATGTTTCGATCAAATGGATACGTGAATTGATTTTGTGTATGGGACTTCTTTATTTTTCCCACCTGAATATCCTATATTTCTTGTGTTAATGATTTAAGTTGTGATGCCATATCATCTTGTGGGTTTGATGGAGGAACATATGTTGTGTATTGTGGGATGGGATTCTAGTATGATGGGGTGTTATATACCATATATATGGTGGTGTATGATATTGTGAAGGTGAGGATGGTGGTGGTGTATACATTCCCAACATGTTTGTATTGATGATGTTCTATTGAGCATTATAGTAGGAACCTTGTTGTTGTTGTTGTGTATGCTACTAAGCTAGTAAGGCTTGTTTTTTTTGGTTGGGCCACATGGGCTTGTTGTTGGGCTTGCTATGTTGCTAAGTTTGCTTGTTGGGCTTGTTGTTGTTGCTGTTGTGTTGTTGTTGTGCTACTAAGGATACTTGATTGGCTTGATACTTTTGTTATGTTACTAAGAATAATTGATGGGCTTGATGTTATTGTTGTTGTTGGACTGCTTGTTGATAAGCTTGTTGGGCTTGCTATAAAGCTAGGGCATGTGCTTGCAATGTAGGATCAATCAATGGTTGGGAAATCTGTGATAGGTTTTGGGTGTTGATGTTTTTTGCGGGTTGTGGATTTTTGATGAGAGGTTGGGGATTCCCTTAGTTTAACATTCCTTGCAAGATAGTGGATTGTGGTGGAGTGTAAGTTTGAGGTCCCATTTGATTTTGTGTGACTTGGGGGAAAAATGGTAAAAATGATGTTGGTGTCATTAAGTATGGTGATGTTAAGGGCACATTAGGACCTTGAGTCCATTAATTGAAAGGATTCCCTTGACCGATGCTTTGGGGATTTTCTTGTCCTTGGGATGTAGTCAAGTTATTTCCTTGGTTGATGGGGTTTGTAATCAAGGTGTTGTTTTGATTTGGGTCGATGATAGATGGGTTTGATGTGGATGGTGGATTGACTTGGGTAGTTTGGGTAACCACTTGTTTTGATGTATCAATGGGGTTATTGGAACCACTTGCTAAGGGTTTCCCTTATGTGAGGGTATTATCTTTCCCTTGTTGTCCTATTTGAGGCACTTGGTTTAGATTAATTTGCGTAACATTGGGCACACTTGGGTTATTTAGGGTGATTGATGAACATGGTTGTGCTTGAAATGTCAAGGTTGTTGTGATGTCATGGAATGTATGTGATTTTCCAAATGTTGGTATCCAACTTGTGTTTTGGGGAAGGTTGGCAGTTAATGGAATGGTCACGTTGTGAATACCCATAGTTGTGTTTATTCCTAGACATGAAGTGAGACCAAGGTTGGTTCCTAGCCTAGTTGCAAGACTAGATGTTAAGGTTTAACTTGGCACAAGGGATGGAGTTGGTTGATTCGTAGATTGCGTTAGGCCTTGTGTCAAGTTTTATGTGAGAAAAGTAGGAGCCAAATTTTCTAAGGTTTGATGATCTTGTTTATACTCAAGGAATTTTTCCTTAGTAAGCTCAAGTGGGTTGTTTGTGACATCTTCTACCTCATACCTCAATGGATTTTGAGGTTGTTTTGAGTGGGTAGATTGGATCCTTTGATCAAATTCATGAGGGTTGGTATCATTGATGGTAGATGAGATTTTGGTTTTCTCCATGATTCTCTTGTGTTGTTATCTTGTCTTTACCATAAATTTTGGGTCACCTATGGGAGAGTTGTGTTGAGATTTGTAATGTTTGAACTCTCTAGTTGACTCAAATTAAGGTAGAAGGGACGTTCTAAGTCATTTTGGAGCAATGGTGACAATGGGAGATGAAAAGATGAATGATACAGGGAATGATCTTTGCAAACATTTTGGGACAATTTTTTTTACTTAAGTTTGATTGTTTGATGTTTGGATAAAGGATGTTTATGAACTTTTTAATCTTTAGGGTAGACTCATGACCTTCAAGATAAACTAGTCCAAAGATGATAACTAACTTAACTAAGTGCATGGAAAAGGATTCATTTCTCATACAAAGTAGCTAAGTTAGGGTTTGGGTTGGTAGATGTTTAAGTCCAAAGTGGTAGTGTATTCAACTTTTTTTAAAAGTTTTGTGAAGTGAAGTTTGAAATTTGACAAGGTGTGGATGAAATGTTTGACCCAATGTTCACGTAGAATGAACCTTTGTTTTCTAAGACCAAGGAAGTGATAAACATGCTATACCTCTAAAGTGATCAAACCTTAAGGACTCAATGATTTTGGTAAAATATAACTCAAATGATTTTGGAAATAGAACCCAATAATTTTGACAATAGAATTTGGACTTAATTTTTTGCAATGTTTTCCTTGTATTATAGTGGGTGTAAGCTTGGGTTGTTCAATCAAAGAAATTGGATGCCAAATGGTCATGTGGGGTTCAATTTGTCAATTTATCTTGCTTAAGTGAGTTTATTTTACCACAAACACTTGTCTTGATTAAGTTCAAACTAAATGTCTATGTCAAAAACATCATAAATTTCACAAGGTCCATTTTGTGAAAGTCATGAGGTTGAAGCCATAGTTTCCTATGTTAACTTTGGGAAGTATGGATTGAGATATAAAACAAAATACTTAGAAGTCTTTAAGAATAAAATCTTAGGACAATCATTAATATCAAGGTTTTGTTAAAGGGTGCATCCATACTTAGAACAAAGGGTTTGAAATTTTGAAGAATATAATGAATGTTTGTTTGTAATTTTTTGGAACCAAGCAAAGTATTAAACTAACTCACAATAATTTACAACCTTAAGTTCAAAAGATACTACTTGTTGAATCTCTACTTGGATTTGTCCAAATACTAAGATAATGTGAACAAATAGAGATTTGGAAACACTGGCTCCCCTCCACAACACACACTTCTCAGGGCCACCAAATCTCAAATCCTTAAGATCTAAGATCCTAAGGATTTTCTTGTTTCAAAAATTGAATAGTAAAATGTGGGGTGGCTTTAGAACGATTGTTCGTACACCAACACTTATAAGGGTTTTTGGATTCTAAACAATTGGTTCATAATAGAGGCTTTCATACAAGGTGGCCATACATACAACAAGATTAGCTCAAGATTATGGTCAATCAAGAGGCTTCCCAGTCTCTTCCTAAGAAGAGATTTTAATGTATCACACAGATACTAAGGGTGAAACTTGTTGGTATGACACATCCACACCTGTTGTTTGTGACTTTCATCATAAACACATTATTTATATAGCAGCTTGAAAGAGCTTGGCTTTAGCCTTTTTTTTCTTGGGTTGTTCCCTCCTTTCGAAGTAGGGAGATAGGCCCTCTAAAGATAAAAAAAAATCAAGTACATTTGTAGTTTGATCTCCCCGATCACATAAAGCAAGGAGAGAACAAACACAATTCCTTTTCCCTACACTAGCATGGGGTTCACTTTAATCCAAATTGAAATATGTGGGTGATGATACAAAATTCCAAGGAAATGCCTTTGATTCTCAAGATCGCCAAGTGGTGCGAGAGAAGTGCATACACATTCAATGACAAAAATGTAAATCACAAAACATAGCAAACACTTGTTAATTCTAATCCTCAAAGAAAAGTAAGTTCATATTATGCACCAAACGAAGTGTTAAGTTGTATTGTTCAATTTTAAACCCAAAGTAAGATGAGATGAGGGTTCAATTTTAACTAGTTTTAGCATTTATTTTAAAATCCAATTGAAATATAGTGTGGTCCTAAAGAATAAAATAAAAATAATGATGAATGGGTTATAATTGCCCCAAAATTTTCAAAAAATTTGTTACAATTATAAGATGGAAATATAAGAATGCTTCTTCATTTCAACTTTTATCGTCCAACCTACAAAACCCAAAAAATGTTAGAGGCATTTTAGTGATCAAATAAAGTAAAAAAATAAAATCACATGCTTAAAATTGATCGTCATTTTGCTTACTAGAGTAGAGCATCGTTGTTCACGATAGTGTCGCTCTACAAAAGTCTAGTGATGACAATAGTGTCATTGTTTGAGAGCATCACTATTTACATATCTTCAATACCTCTAAAAGTATTCAACATCTCCATTTATTTTAATTAGCGCTAGGGAATTAATTAGGATTCATTTTTTCTGATGATGATAGCATCATTGTATAGTGATGCCTAGCAAAGGCGTCACTAAAATTTCTTTGGGTGTCGTTGTATCCTGCAAAAATTAGAAAAAATAGAATTTGAGATAGAAATTGATTAAATTTGATTGGTTATGCCCTCCTTCTAGTGCCAAGATGTGACCAATGGATTAGTATGGTTCGATTATGCTTGATCCATAAAGAATCAAAGCATAGTCAAGCCACTAACGTCAATCTCAATAGGATCAATGAAATGGAAATTAAACCAAGCATACTAAGCTATGAAAGCTTCAAAACACCTACTCTATTCCATTTGAAACTTATCCTATTGGGGGAGTGCTATTGTGTTGATGTGAAATGATGACCCTTTCCCAATCCCACAGATAATAAGCTTGTTTCAATCAATTTTATTGAAAAAAACTAATGAAACCATTGATAGATGTGTATGAAAACATGATTTAAAACTAGATTAACATGATGCAAGCTATATTAACATGATTTATGCTAAAATGATTAAGATGTGCAAGTGAAAAGCTAATCTAAATGGATTCTAAGCTAAAATATTCAAACCCTAATTAATAAACAAGCTAAATGTGTGCATCTATATTACCATGAAAGCCATTAATGAAAGCTAAGATAATTAATGCAAGTATTTAAGATAAAATTATATTAAGGGTGAAGCCACATAAGTGGTTTACACTTTTGAAGAGGAAGGAAATTTCAAAATTTTCCCATTCTTCATATCAAATGGGTTCAACCGAACCCTATGGCTCAGCCGAACCATTTTACTGGTTCAGCCGAGCCATAGGGTTCGGCCGAACCCATGGTTCGGCCGAACCAGTCACCGCCCCTAATAAAAAAAATTATTTAAGTGGGTTCGGCCGAACCCCTTGAATATGACAAAACAAAAAGAAAATGCTTTCACTTTCACATTTTTACTGTGAACTTTACCAGTCAGTCACTGTCTCCCTGCGCGCGGCGAACATAATCCGAACGGCGACCCAACAAAATTTCTCACCGGTGAAAGCAAATTTTGGGTCCTCTCTTCAAACTTCATCATTCCAATTCGCATATCGACCATTATTGAGCACGAGGTATTTAAAATTCCATTTTTTTAGAGTTCAAAATGCATGTATTTGTTTAATTTTGAAACCCTATATGCAAATTTTTTTAAAGTTGTTGAATTCAAATTGCACTTGTTTGAAAGTTTTTAAAGCATTTTTAATATAGTATTTTGTTTCCCCTGTTTTGCATAATCCAAGGGTTTGAGTAAGGAAAAACGAGTTTCCTCCGAAAATTAGTGCAAAAAAAACATTATAATAGCTCTCAACATAGTCTAAAAAATGGGAGATAAATAAATTCCTAAAGACTAGAAGTGTAGAGGGTCAAGGTCACAAAATAATTTTTAAAACTACAAATTTAGGGTTAAACTTGTAGATGAAAATGCAAATTTCATACATGTGAGTGAACCATGAAAGTCATAGCTTGATTTTAAGGTGTTATAATATTAAATCTTATAAAAAATTAAGAATCATATCATTGATTTTGTACATTACAATAAAATATCTCCATATAACAAATGAAGCTAAAAACCCTAACCTTCTTTGTGAATTCTATAGTGTGTTTGCTACATGAGTAATTTTTTTATGAAAACATGTTTAGGAATGAAAATATCCAATCCCTTATGCTTCTAAACTAAAAGTTTGCAATGCTTATGGTTCTTTTGGCCTTATAGATTCTTGAATCATTTTTTATAATACAAAACCTACATATAACCTACTTTGGCTCTAATAATTGTAAACCCTTTAGGAATTCCTAAATTATTTGCATCTTGTCTTGATTTTTCCACATTGTTATTCCTTTTTGAAAATTTTACCAATTAGGCGAAAATCCTTGCACTTATATAGAGGATCCTTATGTATGTTCTTAAAATTATTTAAGGTTAAAATGGCTTAATCTAAAATAAAAGGCATATCACGGATCTCTTGCAATTGTAACCTCTTTACTAGTGTTCAAACATATTTTGATACCTTGATGGCATGACATAGATGATACATTATTGCTTTATCCATGGATACCCAAATAAAATATGAGATACATCTAAAGAAGAAAGAATATGACATAGAATAACAACTTCCCTCATCTTTTAGACCATAAAATTAAGGTAAAATAATGTATCCTATAGTTTCAATCAACATATCATTAGTCAATTTTAAATAAACCTTCAAATATGCATATGCTTGTTGATAAAATGATGATAAAACAAAAATTATTCAATGCATACATTTTATTGGTGAGTAAGATCAGTAAACACACCCTTACATGGTTCATGATCCACACAAAACCAAATGACCATTATAATTATTTGGTAATATCTCACAATGTGAAAAGGTGTCAAAAAAATTAGCATACCTAAATCGTAAATTGACTTGTCATAAAGTGGGTGGGTAGCTTAGTGGTGGAGATTTGCATCCTAACTAGTTCATGGAAATTTCAACATGAGGAGAATTAATAGTAAAATAATAATATCTTTTGACAACATAGGCATCCAAGTACTCATTCCAAGATTGTTGAAGATACAACATTAATACATTAGGATTTCAATTAAATATCACACTTTCCTATAAAAAATCCCAATTGATCTATCTTTTGGTAGTGCATTTAGTTTGATATATTTTTCTTCCCCATACTTACAAGATTCCTTTATTATCGAAGCTTATTTACTCTAGTATGTTATCCTTGGTTCTCATATGAACTATATATATATAATTCAATCAAGATCCTCTTATCATTACAAATTTAAACTTAGCTTATTTTTTCTCCCAATTTCTTCTTAATGAACATATGGTCTTTCTTCCTCTATTAGCCTACTCATGCACCATCACCAACCATGAATGAATCTCCATGAAGCTAAATACCCATTTGTACTTGGTTGGTGTAAGTTGGGATTAGTGTTCCATTCACTTAAAATCTTATCTTTAATGTTGCTTTTTTCTAAATTCTTTCTAAAGGGCATAAATTATAGTCTAGAGCTTTGATTTTAATATTTTCTTAAAATTAAAAATATTAATGAGCTTGATGCATTAAGCTAAAAAATATCAATTTGGACACCATTAAAACCCTCGAGAGACTCTCGCAAAGTGAAAATGAGCTCCAAAATTTTATAGTGTGATATGTGAGAAAAAATGAAAAGGTAAGCAATGGGCTCAAGATATTATTATAATAAAATTAAATAAGGAGATCGTGATGATTATTGTACTAGGAGTTACATTGGGAAGAGTGGAGCATCTTTTCATAATAGATGAGACTTATTGTAGTTGACATCTTCATCATAAAGCACTAGTATTGGGAGTGGTTACTATCAAGGTTATGGGATTTAAGGTCCTATATCATTAGTTCGTTTATATTTTGTGTACATGTTCCAATGCATAGTGGGGCATGGGTTCTTTTCTTGTGGACCATGATTTTTTTCCACTCATTACATAAATTAATTGATCATTTCTTGTTTCCCTTGCTCTATATATAATTTAATGTATGACATAAGTTTTAAATAGTGTTATGTAGAAATAGCCAAAACATTAGACTAAAGAAGATTGAGTGGATTGGATTGTTATAATCTTGTTATGAATATTAATAAAAGTTTCATATTTCTTTAGTAGTGGGATTTTTTGAAAGGGTTTCTCCATATTATAATTCTAGTGTTCATGAGGTTTGAATATTTATTTATTTTTTCCACTATTTCATTAATATTATTTGGTATATTGTATGTTTGATTAGACTTAAAGTGCCTCACCATTAGTTGATACTCCTACTATATATATTTACCTTGTTTGCAATAGTTTAGTCCATGTCAATAGTTGATTTGCACCCTTAATAACTTGGTGGGAATATCAAGTATTTTTTATTAAATATAATCAATAATCATTGTAAAAGAAATTTTAAATCAACTATTAGTCTAGAATGATTATTTGAGTGCTAGATAAACCATTTAAATTTAACCTTCATAATATTACTCTAAATATGTAGTTTTACCAACAAAATGAATGATATTTATGTCTATTACATGACAATTACAAAATCATGACTATAATTCTTTAAATTATACTCATAATCTAATTTAATACTCATAAGATATTAAATCATTGTTTTTCTCAAGAGACGTGTAATTAAATATCAAGAATATTCTTTAGTTTATTAGTCCACAAAATAATTTTAATATAGTCCATAACATTCAATTTTAAAATTCATAGAGTTGTTGGGATATTATCATATCACTAGCTATGGAAAAATTTAGGAAAGGGTGGGATATTACACTGCCCCCTATATTTGTGTGTTTTAAAGAAAATTAGCATGGAAGGTTTGCATTTCTCACAAATAAGAAAAAATCTTGAGAATAATGTACAATATTCTACTATATGTTTTCATATTGTTGAGTTATGCCTTGCAAATTAAATGTGTATCTTTTCCTCTACAACAGTCCCTTTATACATAGAACTATGGATTAATGGTTTTATTATATTATGATTGAATTATGCCTCATGTTGGAAATTCCTCTATCTCTTCTTTGCTAAAATACTTTGGAACTAATAGGATTCAATTGTTTTTTATGACATAGGTCTATATTACCACAATGATGTATGTATAGGTGTACATTTTAACTTGGTTAGCTTTCCTAGCAAGTTCTTCATTACAACAATCACTCCACCTTGTCACTCAATCAAGCCCACTAGAACATATATTGGAATTTAACCTCTTTCATACTAAAAGAAAAAGTAATCATTAATTATATTTAATTTACCATATAATTTGATCTAAGTAATGCATTTTATAAGATCTAATTGGTGTATTTATAAAAACTATTTTGTGTTTTGGGCATAGGTGGTCCTAGAAAATATGCATAAATAATAAGATAGACTATGGATTATCTTTTAAATATTGTTCACGGTTTTTCATGTTATATTTTTATAGGAGGTCCTCATAATTGGTATTCTTGTATGGTATTAGAGCCAAGCTAGGTGCATTTGACACCTATGTTGTGGTTCAAGGGAGTGTGTTGGAGAAATGATACACACCTAAGCCATAAAAAGACTCATCACAATGTGAGCCATTAGATCAATAGTAGAGCATCCTAACACCAAATGGGAGGTCCTAAGTTTGAATACTAGTTAGTCCATAGAAATTTATATAAAAGTCAATCACTAGTACATAAGAAGAAGAATAAGTACCCTTATAATTTTTATTAATACCAACAAATTATCATTCCTCACATACATAGGTGAGATAAATGATTTCAAGCAAATGCTTATGTATATGTACCTCAATCCTCCTGACCCTCCTATATAAAACCATTTTATTAGATTTATTTAGTGTAAAAATATTTAAAATTTTCATTAGGAGGGAACAATTGAAGGATTGACCCCAATGGCTAACCCCCTCAACCTTTTTTTTATCAATCAAATCCTTAATCAATTATTCCGTAATCCCATAAAATATTGAGTATAATTACAATTAACTCTGCAATTTAATAACAAAATTCTTTCTCATTATATCTTTTGGGAATAACTTTAGATTTATCTAATGGCCTAATAGGAGGAAGTGTAATCATGCAAGCACTAAGTAAATTTTCAAGCACATTTTACAAAGGAAAAAGTTGGGGGCTTTAGAGTCATAATTATATTAGAAACATTTATAATGTATAGTTTGTACAATGGTCATTTCCATTATTTTTTACTATCCTTTTGGAAATAATTTTTATTTTTAAATTTACAAGGGTAGGATGATGTAGATGAAGCATTAGAAGATCCATAATTAAGTGTGGTAGCCTCTAACAAATTTAGTTCTTAACATTCATCTC
>VDFB02137743.1:0-10897 GCA_007258455.2 Sequoia sempervirens
CACGAGAATAGAAGGGTGTAAAAATTTAATAACCGACTTCGATCTGTTAGCGGCAGCATTTGCTTGAAATAGGGCTTTGATGATGATTTTTGGGTATGTTTATTAAACTAAATTTTTTGGCCAAGTTCCTATGCTATTTGGATATGTTATTAAAAGGAAAACTTCTCAACAATAAAATGATATCTCTCTCTCTTTAGAGCCTAACGTAAGAAATGTGCCTCCGCTTTAATTGATAGGGATGAAATTAATATAATGCTTACATAGAATCATTAAGTAATGGTAAACTCTTTTCCCCGAACACATTGCTGCAAACCTCACGGTGATAATAATAATATTCATGTTAAAAGAACTTATCCCCTTAATTTTGTAGCCTTGATATCATGTGAGTGGAAGTTTGTTCATTAATTTAAAACAATAAGGATTGTGAGATATACGTGGGGATAGAAAGGGTAGGAAAACTAATTCCTCTAAAATTTAGCCTGACACATCTTAGGAAATGAAATTTCTTAACCTAAAAGGAAAGAATAAATGTAAACATATTTATGATTTATATTTCATCATAAAATAGTTTTGAAGGGAGCCCCCACTATCTAATAAAGTTATTAAAATATAAATAAAGGTATGTATAGGGGTAAAAGTTAAGTATTTTTACCATTCCTTTTTAAAATAAAGGTTAAGTATTTTTACCATTCATTTTAAAATAAAATAAAAAGAATATTCTTTTATTCTTTATTTTCAGCTTTCTTTTAAAATAAAAGTAATATATATGGAAATAATGAACAAGTACCTTTAATTTATTTTTTTATAATTTTTATTTTATTTCTAATTACAAGTTTAGTTAAAATTAAACTATTTACAAATTTTGTTACTAATGATTTGTGATTTGCATGTATGAGATATTTTTGAATAAATTACTGCCGTAAATTTAATTTATCTTTTTAAGTAACAAATATAAATATATAGATCATATTTTAAAACTTTAGTTATTTTGAAGCAATGTTATTTTCTGATGTATTTAACAGTTGCTAAAAATTATAGGTTAGATCTGTTTTCAAGTGCATTTAAAAATTAGTTTTAATTTCTAATTATTAAAAGTTAAATTTAATTACAATTTTCTTTCATTAGATTGTGTTGCGATAAAAGTGCTCAGATTGGAATTAAAAATTAGAATTAGCTAAGGAGGATAGCAAATTTTTAATTAAAGTTATTTAGTTTAAAAGTAATTAAATGTATACCATATTCTAGGGCTTACTCACTTTAAGGACATTATGATCTGAAATGCACTTAATTATGGTTAATCATTTAATAATTCTTTACACTATCTTGAGTAGGATTGGATTATGTTTACGTATAAGTGAAAGGATATTTATAACTTATTTTGTACATGTTAGATTGTTCTTTAGTTAATCTGAGTACTCTTTGGTATTGATTCTTTATGCATACTAGTGATTCCTTGTTGTTCATATTTCCCTCTTGTTTAATTGCACTTTTTGGGTAATTTTATGTCTAGATATATTTTGGATATGATGGGAACCCAAATGTTTAAGTTAATTCCTTTTGATAGCCATGGGTGATATGTTGCTAGACTTCCAGAGGCGAAGGGAACCTTTTTTTTGTGTTGAATATTCTCGTGAATGGACCTTTGGATTCCATTGATTGTGATTTTATTTTGAGCTCGTGGGTGTACCTTGTTCCATGATTTCCTTGCATTTTGGTGGTGATTATGAGCGAGATGGTACATGCCTCGCATGTGTTTTCATTTTATGGCTTTTATGTTTGGTACACCCCTTGTAGTTGTGAGCTTTGTTGTGGAATTGTTGGGGAGGGTGGCTCTTCATGGGGGCCGACGCACAAAGGGGTTGTTAGGGTAACCCATGGAAGAGTTTCCTAAACAAGTGATAATATAATTAATAAACTAGTGGGTTTGGGTAGCTAAAACATTAAACAAGATTAATGATGTGCCTCACCCATACCGTTAGTGCTTTCACAGACTAAGGATGGGATGAGAAGACCTGGTTGGTAAGATCACTACCTTGTCCTCACGAAAGGTAAGTGGTTCCGCATGAGTCACCCTATGGAGCGGTGCCTTGAGATAGGCTGCCTGGATAACCATAGATGGAGGTGGTACCTTGTGATAGGTTGCCTGGATAATCCATGTAAGGCCATGCGATGACACTCTCCCACAGTATCCGTTTACTCTTCCTTGCTTGGTAGCCTCTGGAAGTGTTGATGTACTTGTTGATGTACTTGTTGATGTACTTATTGATGTACTTATTGTTGTACTTGCTTATTTACTTTTGATGTACTTATTGATGTACTTGTTGATGTACATGATGATGTACCTGTCGATGTACCACTTGATGTATTTGTTGATGTACTTGTCAATGTGCTTGTTGATGTACGATGGGATGATTGTTCTATTTTAGTGTTGATGTTAGTCTTGTTTACTTGATCTTGTTGGATGTGGACCCTTTCTTGTCATTTCTTAGCACGGGGGGTGGGCCTTCGGGTCCACATGGTCGGGTGGAACGTGCTATGCACCCATTGGGTTCCCAGGATGTGTTCGTGAGACAGATGCGAATGCAGAATTCCAGAGTTTGTCTTGGATGAAGAATTTCCTCCCTTTTGGTACCATAAACCTCATTTATGTACTCAATGTAATCTTCCCCATGATAAAGGGAAGCTCTATTTAATGTTTCTATTGTATCCTTGATGTTTATTATCTGTGGAAATATGCTCCACAATTGTAACATGAAACTATGAATTGAATCTCAATAAAATTGTGTATCTCTCTTATAATTATGGATGAATGTATGTTATCCTTATGTTTCTCTTTTGCTTTCATCTGGATAAAAGTTTAGTATGACCGTTCCTCGTACCCCAGAGGACGTAGGTAACTTTGCAAATGCATAATTGCTTTTCATGTTAAGATTGTACATTTCCATCTTATACAATGTTACACTATCAAACAAAAAAAAAATAATGTGTGCGGTGTTTTGTCGTCCTTTGGGGTTAACACGACGGGGCATTACACTATTGGTATCAGAGCCAAGGTTTTCAACTCTGGGTACTCTAGGTTAATTGTGCCCATTAAGCTAACCTTTGTGCTTAACTCTTGATTTGACATGTTCCTCTCTAATGTCACGCAGGAGCATGCCTCCGGTTAGAGGCCGTGGCCGTGGCACTGGCCGAGGGGGTGGTGGCCGTAGGGCCATCCATGAAAGTACTCCATCACAAAGTTCCCACGAATCAGAACATGAGGAACAATAGGGATCTCAAAATCACTCAGATGAAAGAGGTCCAAATTCAGTGCAGCCAGGAATGGATGGTTTGCAGTTACGACACGTGTTGGAGGAGGCACTTGGCCGTTTAGGCCCTAGGCTAGAAGGAGAGCAGGAAGTAGAGAGGGAAAGGGAGAGGTCTCCAAGGCGGAAGGAAATATCAGCAGAACAAGATGCAGTGGTGGCAGGTCACATGAGGGATCTTTTGAGAGCTCATCCTCCCACTTTTGATGGTGTTGGCGGAGGACTTGAGGCAGAAACTTGGTTAATAGACTTGGATCGTTGCTTTGCGATGCATCCATATGGCAGTAATACCCGGGCTAGGTGCGCCATCATGCATCTTAGAGGCTTTGCATCTACATGGTGGTGTCTAGAAGAACAAAAGCTGCACTTGGACATTAGCATGGTGACATGGGAATTGTTTTTGGAGAGATTTAGGGCTCGGTTCCTCTCAGATCATTGGAGACAACGCCGAGCAGATGAGTTCCATGAGCTAAGACAAATGGCAATGTCAGTTGATCAGTACGAGCGTCGATTCTATGAACTCAAGCAGTATGCAGGAATCGGCAATGACGAGGCAATGCTTGTACAACATTTTGTCAGGGGATTAAATGCCCGAATTAGTGGAGGTGTTCGAGTCTTTCAACCAAAAACAATGGAGGTAGCCGTTGAGAAGGCTCGTCTGGTAGAGGAAAATTTGGCCATGGCATTGGGAGGTCACACAGGGGTGCAGATTGGTAGTGCATCTAATTTTGGTACTAGTTCTCGAGGTGGGCAACCTCAAACTTCAGGATCTTCAAGGAGTCATCATGCGCCTTCTAAGGGCGAACAACAAAAACAACAATCACAGTCTAAGCAAAAATGTTTCCAATCTCAGCAGGGCAGTAGGACTCAGTTTAAAAATAATCGGAGTTGGCAGCGTAATCGGCATGACCGTTTTGAGCAGTCTACTCAAAGCTCGCAGTCAGCTCCTAGTCGAAGCAGTTACCAGCAGTCTAGTGCTCCATCAGGAGGTGGAGGTTTTCATCGAAGTATAGTTTGTTTCTCCTGTGGTCAACAGGGACATGTTGCTAGGCAATGTCCACAAAAGAAGACTTCAGGGTTCAATCAGAGGCCAACCACTTCTGAGCCAACAGTGGGCGATGCAGGTAGATCTCATCGAGTCTTTGCAATGGTTGACAACCGTCAAGCGGATCACCAGGGCACTGTGGTCGAGGCATCAGGTGTGTTACAAGGCACTAGTATATCTATTTTATTTGATTCTGGTGCATCAGATTCATTTATTTCCCCTTCAGTAGTAGAGCGTTGTAGACTGGTGGCAACAAGGCAAGGCGTTAAGTGGTAGGTTGAATTGGCGTCTGGGGAAAAAGTAGCAGTTGAATCATTTGTTCAGGGTTGTGTTTTGAAAATTGGGTCATCGATGACTAAGGTGGACCTTCGAATTCTACCCCTTGGGTCCTATGATGTTGTTTTGGGCATGGATTGGCTGAATGCTCACCGTGCAATAATTGATTATCGCCACAAGGTTGTGCGGTGTGTAGATGACTCAGGAAATGAAGTAGAGATCATTGGCATACAAAGACCCATCTCATTGCGGATGATTTCCGCTATGCAATTGAAGAGGTGTTTCCGTCAAGGCTGTCAGTTGTTTGCTGTATCAATCAATGACTTGGAGTTGGGAGAAAGTCAAGAGGTGTCATTGGATGACTATCCTCTCCTTAAGGAATTTGCAGATGTTTTTCCAGGTGAGATTCCGGGAATGCCACCAAAGCGTGACATTGACTTCCGGATTGACCTTGTACCAAGGGCTGAGCCTATATCTCGGACTCCATATCGGATGACAACTCAGGAGCTTCAAGAGCTTCATTTGCAGTTAGAGGAACTTTTAGAAAAAGGATTCATTCGTCCTAGTGTTTCCCCATGGGGAGCACCAGTTATATTTGTAAAGAAGAAGGATGGTTCCCTCCGATTGTGCATCGACTACAGGCAGCTTAACAAGGTGACAGTGAAGAATCGGTACCCTTTGCCAAGAATTGATGACCTATTTGATCAAATAAAGGGGGCTCAGGTATTTTCTAAAATAGATCTTAAGTCAGGATACCATCAATTGCGGATAGCCGAAGCTGATATTCACAAAACAACATTTCTCACTTGATACGGGCATTATGAATTCACTGTTATGTCGTTCAGGTTGATAAATGTGCCATCAGTTTTCATGTACCTAATGAATGGAGTCTTTCGTACCTACTTGGACAGATTTGTTCTAGTGTTCCTCAATGATATTCTGATATACTCAAAAACTATGGAGGAGCACGAAGTACACTTGAGGCAGGTGTTGTAGTGCTTAAGAGACAATCAGTTGTATGCTAATTTGTCTAAGTGTGAGTTTTATAAGAATGAAGTGAAATACTTGGGTCACATCATCTCTGGTGAAGGTATTTCTGTGGATCCTTCGAAGGTCCAAGCCATTATTGATTGGCCTGCACCCACGAATGTTCCTGAGATTCACAGTTTTATGGGTTTGGCAAGCTACTATAGGCGATTTGTGGAGGGTTTTTCAAGGGTTGCACATCCCATCACGACCCTTCAGAGAAAAGGAAAGAAGTTTGTTTGGTCTGAACAATGTCAATTAGCTTTTCAGACCCTAAAGGATAAGTTGACCAGTGCTCCGATCCTAGTAGTTCCTGATCCTACTAGGGAATTCGTAGTATGTACAGATGCTTCCTTGGAAGGTTTGGGAGCTGTTTTAATGCAGGAAGGTCGTGTAATTGCTTTTGAGTCCCGCAAGCTCAAGGACCATGAGCTAAATTACCCTACGCATGATTTAGAGTTAGCCGCGGTTGTCCATGCCCTTGTGCGATGGAGGCACTTTTTACTAGGGCATCATTTTGAACTTCATAGCGATCATCGTAGCTTGCAGTACATTTTTACTCAGCCGAACCTAAATGCCAGGCAGAGGAGATGGATGGAGTTTCTTTGTGAATATGATTTTGAGGTTAAGTACATCCAGGGAAAGGAAAATGTAGTGGCAGATGCTTTGAGTCGACGGAGACATGAGATATCTATAATAACTCTTAGTGTGGATTTGAGGACCCAGATTCTCACATCGCTTCCCACAGATAGTTGGTATCAAGAAGTAAAGGCAGAAATTGAGTCAAATAGGGTTCTAGAAGGAAAGTTTTCTGGCTATGTTTTGGAATCGGATGGGCTTTTGCGATTTTTGGGTCGTATTTATGTACCTCCTGCAGAGGGTCTTCATACCCTAATCATGACTGAAGCACATCGAGCTCCCTACTCTACTCATCCGGGAGTCAAGAAGATGTATGCAGATCTTCGTCCACTGTACTTTTGGGTTGGAATGAAAAGAGATATTGCAGACTTTGTGGCGAGATGCCTTGAATGTCAGAGAGTTAAGGTAGAACATCATCATCCCGCAGGTCTTTTACAGCCTCATCTCATTCCTGAATGGAAGTGGGATATCATCTCAGTGGACTTTATTGTTGGTTTACCAATGTCTTCTCGTCGGCACGATGCTATCATGGTCACAGTTGATAGGTTGACCAAAGTGGCACACTTCTCTCCTGTTCGATCCTCCTATACTGCTTCCTCTATAGCTAGAATTTTCATGGAGGATATTGTTCGACTACATGGGATTCCATGAAAGATCATTTCTGATCAAGATCCAGTGTTCACTTCTGCATTCTGGACATCATTGCAGCATTCCTTAGGAACCCAACTGAACTTTAGTTCTGCCTACCATCCTGAAACAGATGGTCAGACTGAGAGAGTCAACCAGGTTCTTGAGGACATCCTTCGTATGTACGTAATGGATCAACAATCTCGTTGGGAGGATTATTTGCATCTGGTAGAGTTTGCTTATAATAATGGTTATCACAGCTCCATTGGCATGGCTCCCTTTCAAGCATTATATGGTCGTCCTTGTCGGACCCCGTTGAGTTGGGATCGTCTTGAGGACTGAGTTCTTTTGGGACCTGAAATGCTTCAGGATATGGAACAACAGGTTGCTTGCATCAGAGAGCACTTAGTAGCCGCTCAGGATAGACAAAAGAAGTATGCTGATGCTCATAGGGTCAACCGTCAGTTTTCAGTTGGAGATCAGGTTTTCTTACGAGTGCGTCCGCGAAAGAGTCCAATCCGTTACAGAAAAGGCTCTAAGCTTGCGCCTCGTTTTGTGGGACCGTTCGAGGTGTTGGAGAGAATTGGCCCTGTTGCTTATCGTCTAGCGTTGCCACCCAATCTATCGCGCATTCAATATGTGTTTCATGTTTCTGTACTCAGGCCCTATCATCCAGATGTTTCTCATGTGCTTGATTGGAATGCATTGCAGGTCGAGGACGGCCAGCTGGCGCTCGAGCCCATCGCCGTGCTGTAGCACAGGAGACTTGTCCTCAGGGGCAGAGAAATTGAGCAGGTGAGGGTCCAATGGGATCCAAATGATGAGTCGTCAGCATCATGGGAGGATGCCTCCCACATCCGAGAGTCTTTTCCTTTTTTGTTTTCTGGCTTCCGGGAGTAAGCCTAGTTCTAGGGGGGGAGGATGTAGTGCCCCTCATGATACTGTTCCCTTTTGTTACTATGTGGATACTGTTTACGTTTGTTACAGACTCAAGATGACATGGGTGATTGTTTTTCCTATTTGAGCTTATGTGTTTTGCTTGGATACACATGATGGTGTTTTATGATGTTGATAATATAATGATGCATGGTACCATCTTTCCTGATTATGCTATATTGTGTGACTATGTAAATTGTTTAATACTCATTTCATGCTATGTATGATGTTGTGTTGATGTTTGAGTTTTGGGTGAGGGGGACGGTGTTGCATCGCTCATACATGAGCACCCTGCCACACCCCAATTCTCTCTCACAATGTGTTTGACATTAGATATATATGTTGTTCCAACACTTGTTTTATTGCAGGACTGCAGGTACCTGGCATCGACTCCACCTGCACCGTCAGGTCTGAGCGTGCCCAATATACCCAATGGTTATGACGTGGTTTAAGGATTTGACAAGGAAGTGTCCATGTCTGTGTCTGTCGTCTGTCTGTAGTTCATCCTATTATGGTATTGTACTGTTTTATGTTGATCGTTTCAAGTCGTAAATATTGATGTGTTTACTGTGTTGTCTGGATGTGTATCATTATTGGCAATTGATGTGTTTCTAGTATCAGGCATAGTCATTGCTATGTTCATTTGGTCCTTGTTTTGAGTTTCATAGTTTATTTTTATAATATGAATTTAATTATAGTAATAGATTAAATTATTAAATTATTAAGGGAATCTTAATAATTAAAAATATTGAATTAATGTTAAGATTATAATTATATTAAAATGCAAATGAAATAGAAATTTGTATTTTAAATAATGGATATTTGAAGTTTAAAGTTTAAATTTAAATCATTTGATAAAATTTAAATTTAATTTAAACTATTTTAACAGATGCAACGAAATATCAATCTTAAGTAAAGTTCGAACAAAATAAAATAATAAATAATAATTATGTGTATACATATGGATATTTAAATAATTGAAAAATTCACCCTCCGTAAGAGATTTATTTTATTTTATTTATTTCGGGAGTTAATTAAGTATGATGTGGCATCTGTTAAAATAGCAATTAAAAAAAAGGGGGGGGTGGATAAAAATGTTTCATAACGCAAACAAGATTGGAGAGGTAGATTTCTTGATTTACTAAATTCCTCCAAGTGTTAAACAAGGTAAATAATAGGTGTCGAGTGTAAAATTGAAAACTGTGTTGATGGACACCTGTATCTTGCTTACCGAGGTTTGTAAGTTTATTTTCTTAATTTATCTGGAGGAAAGAGGGAGAAGAAAAGACGGGAAAACAGAGAGGCAAGAGAAATTTTACAGAGAGAAGAGAAATTTTACAGAGAGAAGATTATGTCACGACTGTCAAATCCAGGTTAGTAAATTAGAGTTTTAATTGTTGAATTCCATATTTTTAAACTTTAAAAGTTTAACTTCTTAATGCAATTTTTTTTTACCACTGAATTAACCCTGCCTAGATTTCAAGGGGTTTTCTTCTTTCACCGTAAAATAAATTTTGCTACTTCTGACTTGGCTACATGTGACGAATGTGTCCCCGTATTTCTCCAATCTTTGTGCAATAAATAAATATACATGGTCTTGTTTAGGTTAAAGATTCATGGGGATTTCACCAGAGTAAATTGATAATCTTTCTTACTCCATTGTCAATCATTTTCAACTGCAACACTTAAACAAATAGGAAGTTAAAAGTTTAAATAACCTCCTTGATTTATTGACAATCTATCATAGTTGCAACACTTGAGAATAAAATACGGCCGAGCTATTTTAATTTAAACCCTTTTTATTTGATGGTGGCAAACCATTTTATTGCTTTTACCAGTGGCATTTGAGTATTTCTCTATTGATATATAATCTTCCTAATAGTTTTTCAATCTGTCACACCTGTTGTACTTGAGAATAGAATGTTGCATAGGCTTAAACAATCTCTTTGGTTCCATTGATGTCCTGTCACAGCAGCAACACTTGAACTTAGGTGGTTGTAGAGGTTTAAATAATCTCTCTGTTGCCATTGCCAACCTGTCCCAGCCGCAACACTTGAACTGAGGCATCTGTAAAGGCGAAACAGCCTCCCTGTTTCCTTGACAGTCTGTCACATCTGCAGTACGTGAAAGTTAAATGTTGCAGAAGTTTAAATAGTCTATGTTGCCATGCTCAACCTGTCTCAACCCCGATAGTTATACTTTGGAGGATACATAAATTTAAACCTCCCTGATATCCTTCACAGCCTTTTCCCAGTTGAAGTATTTATACGTTAGGAATAAGATTTTGTCTTTACACCTGCTTATTTGCATTCGCTTGAAAGTTTCTTAAGAAATTTTCATCACCCCCCACCCCACCTGTGTCATGCATACTTTGCAATCATTGTATTCCTTGAGATCACAACACAATTCCTTGAGGCATTTTGTCAAACAGTTCACACGCCCTGCCTGTGCGCCCACACTCTACGTGTGTATAAACCTAGGGGCGGCTGGTGTTGGAGTATGGGCAGCCCTCATCCACTAAACTTTCCTAGCTACGACATGTGGGTAAACATGCACTACTCCTAATGATCAACTTTGTATGAGGGTGTTGTCGTGTGAAGTATGTGCAGTCCTCTTCCACTAAACTGCCTTTCTACATGTACCCAGAGACAAGTAAATTTTACGATGTTAGGATGTGTTTTGGAGTGCTTCTTGTCCTTCAAGAAAAATAAATAAATAAATGTTGAGACCTTCCTTGCAAAATCTATTTTGTGCTCTTTCTGCAAACCACTGCATTTCATTCCTTGAACAATCTATCACAGCTGTAGAATATGGACTTTGGAGGTGTATAAATTTTAAATAATGTCCCTATTACCTTTGGCAACCTGTCACAGCAGCAAGAGTCAAGCATAAAAGACTATAGAGGCATAAATAGCCTCCCTGATGTTGTTTGAACCCTTCATAGCTGCAGTACTTGAAAATAGAATGTTGTAGAGGTTTAAATAATCTTTTCGATTTCATTATCAACCTGCCCCAGCCACAACGCTTGAGCATAATAGGAATT